>VZTE01000952.1:425762-438410 GCA_013397775.1 Eulacestoma nigropectus | reverse complement strand
CCCAACAAGCACAGACCCTACTCATCTATCCCAGTAAAGTTATGGTATGTTACAATATTTTCTTTAAGATCAAATAAAACAGAATAATACTACCAGTTTGCAAAAGACCTGTTTCACAGTTATATTTATTAATAAGCTAATTTAGTCTTTAATATATTAATTTTCATTGACTTGAAGCCTTAGATTCTATTGTGGACCTGCTACAATGGCACACAGGGATATCAAAATGCTTAAGCACAGAAGCAAGTGATATAAGAATTTACCTCACATTTAGCTATGATTTCAGCTACTCCAAATTTTATTCTTTAGTGAGTGTCTTATTGACACTGTCCTTATGAATCTATTCACATAAAAAAGGACTATCCCATATTTCATTCTCCTCAAGAGGAACTGAGCAATCAAGAGAAATGGCAGAGGCATTCACCTAGCCTCAATCTCATCTTAAAAAGAGTAGAGGTGCTTCACACAAACACAGCACACACTGTACTCGTGCTAGCAGTGCAAGTAGTTGTGACAACAGCAACAGCACATCTATAGTGCTTTAAACTTATCCTTCAGAATAAGAATACCTTTGGTTGCATGTATATACACACATATTCACATCTACGTAAGGAGGAGGCGAAGTCTACTATCATATGTGAAGTAAGGAGCACAAGAGATTCAGTCAACACAACTCACTACAGTAAAAGCAATGGAGTTTAAAATTACTTTCTAAAGGATGAGAAAAATACAGACAAACAAATGGAATACATTACAAAAAAAAAATAAACAGGTTGTAAGATTAGTATATAAGGAAGGAAAGAAAAATAATCTATGCAAAACCTAAGGATTTGGCTTCTAGACCACGCTTTGACATGCACGCAAAGCTAAGGCATTTTGATCCAACCAGGCCAAAAATACGGCTGGTTTTTAATTTGTTTGTTTGTTGTTTTTTCTGCTCTAATGATTCATGACTTTGCATCCTTTAACATAAGCTCTCCTCTCCAAAACTGTAAGACAGGCTTCTCTTCAATCTGCTACATATATATATACTTTTTATACTCCAGTTGCCCACCTCCAAAGAACTTAATCATTAGACAAGTGTCTAGTCCTCTAAAAAAAAAAGCAAGAGAAGCAGAGAGTACTAGATCTTTTTCTTTCATCGTCTGCAATTTCCTCTTGTACTGCGAGTCACAACAAAGTGAGGAAGAAAGTACATACAAAATATTTTTAGCTCACCTAAAAAACCCCAACCAACACACACACACACACACACACAAAAACCACCATAAAAAACCCCCACAAAAATCTGATAACCAAACAGGACAACACTCTCATTGATTCTAAGTAAATACATCTAAGAGAAGCCCTCTAGCTGGCATTATCTGCTTGGAGACATAGTGATGTTGGGAACTGGACTATCTTTTTTGCCTAGAGAGCTTCCATGCTGTAATTCTCATGCAAAAAGAAAAGGAGAGAGAAAATATTGAAAGAAGATGAAAAAACTTTGGAAATTAGTATTTTTGTTCCAATACAAGAGAGACTGTACTTTTGGAAAAATGTTGCAGTTGCTGACATTTGAGAAAATGTTGCAGTGCAGACACTGAATAAGGGAGGTAGCAGTGAAAAGATAAGAATAACGACTTGGTAGCTTTGGCAAGTATGATTCACACTGTCAGTGTGAAACAAGAAAGTGACAGTTAATAATTACTCTTTCATCTATTCTCTCAGATTTATATGAAAGATGTCTTTTATTCTGCTTTCTAATTGTCAGAAAAGCACACTTGTTAGGTTTTTTTTTAATTGGAATAGACCAAAGTACCTTGACATCACTAGTTGTTGCAAAACCAATGCTCTGGTTCTGCTGCCAAATTCTCATTATCTCATGCAATTCACTACTCTTACATCCTCATTTCTCTAAGACTGAGATAATAACCTTTATCTCAACATAACATAGCACTTCCATGGAGGCATTGTTCCTGCACACACCTTGTCCTGTTGTGGCCTGCTGTAGCACTAGAGTAGGCCTGCTCCTTTCTAAGAGCTTTTCATTGAGTTATGAGTCAACCTTCCAGCACGTCAAGCCTGCTGTATGACTAACACTAGGAACTCAAATCAATATCCAGTATAAAGTACAAACCAAAAGCAACTAGACCATCCAGAACAGCTTCTGGCCAAACTCCAGCTTGACTCAACAGAGATCACCTTGTTCTGTGGCAGCAGGCACACAGAGCATTGTCTTCAGCCTCACTTGCCAGAGACTTCAAGGATTATTTAGGGGCTGGCTGGACAGCACCCTACCTTGTGCAGGAGCTGTCAGCCTCAGTCCTTTCCTAAACTGGAATGCCTGCAATCACTTCCCATCATCAGATCTATGATCATCATGATTGCTAAGATGCATCTATTCAAAGTATGTTAAAATGGCTACATGAACTCACCACTGTTATATATATATAATCATTCTTAGGTCAATTATGTTTGACAATATCAAAGCTTATCTGTTCATAAGGCACTATGAGCAAGGAGAAAGCAAGATGTACAATAGCAAGAGTAATTCATATTTCATTTAGCCTGTAATAATGCCTAAAATTTGTACAGAGAAGTACAGTTTTCTTTTTATCTTGTTCATGACATCAGCAAAATACAGTGTTTACTAAAGACCCCTGGAAGCTTTTTATAGGCTTTGCGTCTTACAGGAAATGAAACTTTTTTTAAATCCAAAATTATGATAGGAGGGATGACAATAATATCTTGCATTCCTGTTATTTCAACATCTTTTAAAAGTCCAGTAAGAATTGCACAACTGTAAAGCATGACCAGAAGTTATGAACTGCATTTGTATTCTGAGGCCATAAACGGTAAACAATTTTATCTTATCTTTTACAAGAGACAGTTCTAAGCTGAAGTTTACTGAAAACAAGTGACAAATGGCAAAGGAAGAAGAAAGCTTTCCATTTTAAGCATTTACTTCAACAAGCAGCTGATGAGCACAAGACCAGAGCTAAGATGTGATGTGCAGGACACATAAACACAGATTGTCTGTATCCTCATCTGAATGCAGAGAAGCAGCTCATCCTGACAGAAGTCTAGGATGACGTCCCATGCCTTCATTTTTTAACCTCTTCCACATACCAGTGATTTAACACATTTCAAAAGCATTAAAAAAATCAAGATTCTTGTCTCCAAAATGAGGATAAGAATTTATCTATTATTGACTAGTCTATTGCGTGCTTCTTTGACTATTGATGCTACTGTACTCCACTGCTATATGCATATACTATACGGTGAGGCTTGGGTGATAAAACTTTTGTTAGCGTAAGTTTGCAACAGTCACATTTCTTGTGAGTTAAACCTCAGCACCTCTAAGCCTAGTTAGCTAGCATCTTTCAGATTCCAGACATGCAAATCAATTCAGGACTGGTTACTCTCCGGCCCAGATTCCTAAAAATAATTCAGTAAACAGGAGACATCATATTTAGGAAAAATGAGGAAAATACTCTCTGATGAGATACCCAAATTTCAAGTCTCTGAGGCACTTCAAGCACTTTGCAGAACGAGATGTGTGAACAACATAAATCTCTCATTCTCAACAAATACACAAGGAAGTTTAGAAGATTCAGTCTATCCTCTAAGGATGCCAAATATATGGAAAGAAAAACCGTTTAAATATATCCTTGTTTGAGGAATATTTTCCCAAAGCTAACAAAACGACATAGACCAGGAAAACGGTACTCACCAGAATGTTGCTTTGTCTCGGCTTTCTGTATCTATGAACCCAGATTCCAAAAACATGTCCTTGTAAATTCGACCAACCAGACAGTACATATCTGA
The DNA here is from genome assembly GCA_013397775.1 of Eulacestoma nigropectus. Classification (NCBI taxonomy): domain Eukaryota; kingdom Metazoa; phylum Chordata; class Aves; order Passeriformes; genus Eulacestoma; species Eulacestoma nigropectus. The sequence continues at coordinate 434,600 of VZTE01000952.1, read as the reverse complement.
AGCTACTTGGTCTTCCTGTTCTACAAGGGGAATCATAATTTCTAGAGCTTTCTGTCTGTCTCCAGGCAGATTTCGCCTGTTGAAAATAAAATTTTGATTAAAAAACCAACAACGTTAACAAGAAATACTTTTTCATGACCATATTTTAATACAGGCATATGACTTCACCCAAGTAAAATCACAGATAGACACAATGGACTATATTATGTATAGACACTTACCCCTTACTCCCCTTTTTTTTTGTCTTTTCTTTATATGACAGGAAACCTTTACAAAAGCCCCCAAACATAATTTCTCTCTCTCATGAAGCATCAGCTAGAGCAAAGCACTGAAAACAGCATCAAGAGCCTCCAGGTAAATTCTTAGAAGGATCATGTGTTACTTCCTTATAAAATAGAAAAATATGAACCTTGGTTTCACATCTAGTATTTCTTTCACTGAAATTCACACTCTAAAGGAAAAAAGATTCAATCTCGTGTTTGTAATTTTACTTTTTATATACATTTGGACTGTGAAGCAAAAACTCCAAAAAGCACAAACCAGATTGAACTCCCATGAGAGGGAAGGTTTAGGAGTAAAGCAAATAAAGCAATATTAAAAGAAGTACTTCAGACAAATAAACCACGTAATTGCAAGCATTTGACACTTCCTGGTGAGTCATAGTTTTGATACATACATTATTCAGTATCAAAAGTTTAGAATTTTAATGCGTTTTTGTAGTGAACAATCAAATGACTCCCTTTTCAACACTTCCATGTCTTGTATCGACTATCACTAACCCAGATTAATTAATTTAATGAGAACAAAATCAGTACGGCAAATAATGTTTTGCAACATGGATTATTTACATTTAGCTGGTCTTCAGAGCCAGAGGTCCCTACTTTTATTTCTGTTTACTTTTCCATCATCAATGCCCTCATACTTTCTTGATTTAGGTCAGACTAATCCTGACTAATTGAGCTGCTCCATCCTTCCGTACTAGTGACCTGGATTAGAAGCAAGAGACACATTTTTTGCAGCAAAGATTCACAAGCGCAGAGTATTCTAGACCTGCCTCAGCTCACAAAATATCCTCTACAGTCCCAGTAAGGAGAAAGTTACAATTAGCCAAAGTAATTCCTTCTTGGCACACCAAAGCATGAAAGTTTTCATGGCTGTCACGGCTTCTAGTTTAATGGTCAATCTGGAGAAGAGAGGAATAGGAAAATCTCATCTGGACTCCTTTGGAGCTACTGTGTAGATCTTTTGCCAGATACTCTCAGAGGCAACATCTTAGAGTCATAGAACCAGTGAAGTATAAGGATATGCCTGAAAAGATTATGCTGCAGTTTTCCAGGTTTTTAGTGCCTCAATGAACTAGTCCTCTTTTCAAAGGTGACTTTGTTTCAGAAAACTGTGACCTTGAGGTCTAAACAACATGTTAAAACTCCAAGGAACACCTAGTGACCCTTGTGAAGGTTCTGTACAAGTGACAGATACATGCTGGATTATTTAATCTGCAAAACTTCACATATTTATGTCAAACTGGAAACAAAACAGGCACAATATTTATACCTTCATATACCTGCTATGGAGGTACAAGAAAGGATCTGGACATTTTATTCAGACAAAAAAAAAATGCCAGACAGCTGTTTTTTATTTTTTGTTTTCTTTTTTTTTCTTTCAAAACTAGGTTTATTTTTTTCAACTAATTACTTGTGACATGTTTTGACATCACTTTCACATGATATGCAGTTTCAAACCTCCTCAATGAACTTGAATTATAGAATTCAAATCTGTGAGAAGAAAAACCATCTGTAGACATTTTCTATACTTGAGAATTTCAATACCTGCTGACACCTGGTCTACTCCTCTAAAAGTCAACAGCAAAATGTCCATTGTGATAACAGCAAGGGAGAAGAGATCATCTGTAATTTCTTTGGAAAAAACTCCCCTTTTAGTCTCTTGCCTAAATGCCTGTATTGTAGAAAGAAAATCTAGGCTTGGCTTTTATTTAATCCATGGAAGCAGTATATGTTGCTCCATGTATCACATTTTGTCCATGTTATCAGAGAACATGGAAATTTGTTTATCATCATAATACAATAAAATCTTCCAATGGACATTTGATGAAAGGTCTGCTTCTGTCTCCTATCATTACCAGAACTAAGACTTAAATGAGATGATGTCTTTGCTAGCACAAATAATGCAGCACTGTCACTCACATAGCAATGTTAAAAGTATATTTCACAGAAGGAAAATAGTTACATATTTATTTGCTCTATTTTAGGTACTGAAACAAAAAATAATGAAAACCTATGGAAAGATAAATCAAACATGCCAAAGGAAAAGGAATGAAATTTGATAGCATGAGATAAAAAGAAGCTTAGATTTATCACAAAGCTCAGAGTCCCCAAAGCTGCTTCAGTCAAAATCATAGGACTGTGTATAAAGATTCCCGCAGGGAACCTCACACAGGATTACCCACGCCTTATGAAGTTTGAAGTTTTGATTTACTGTTCCACAGCAGAAGGAAGGGTAGATTCTTACCTGTTTAGCGCAAATGCATAATGCAACCTCACATGGTGGTGAGAAGCCAAGTCAAAAGTGGGCAGTTTTTCTAAAGTTTTCACCAGTTTCACAATGGAATCATAATCCTTCCAAAAGAAAGGAATAAAAAAGTTTTAAGTGGCTGTACTGAGGTATGCCTATTATTTCATACTAAGAAGTATTTTCAGTCCATTGTAAGTTTTATGGATTTCAGTTTCTTCAGTCTCAAACTGTAAATAGCCTATCACTAATCAGAAATGGGAATATGCACAGTATTTAGCAGGGAAGCACAATTTGGTCTCCTGTGCTGCTTCAACATGGTCCTGTGGAAATTTTCATACATCTGTTTCAGGATTAAAGTTAGCTTCAGGAGTTGAACACTTATCACTGTTCATATTGTGCAGACATTGCAAAGCTAACTGCATCTGAATTAAGGCATCCCAAAACTCTGAAGTAGGCATGAGCCACAAAAACAAAATAAAAGACTCTTTAATACCACAGTTTTTAAAGTAGCTTACTCACGAACATTTAAAAAACAAAAAATAAAAAAAATCAAACTCTAACCACTTCATAATATTTAAGGAGCAACAGTTGAAATTATGGTTAACAAAGTAAACAATTACTAGCATAATTCCAAAAGCTGAAATGCATATGAACTATTTATGTTTCCATAAGAAATGTCATAAAGAACACATTTGCCTATCAATTACAGAATGCTACCATAGCCTTTAACTACAGGCCTTTAACTACATTTCACACAGCAATGCTGAGATGGAGAAGAGTTATTATATGTCATGTACTTTTTAGGTACTGTTATAAAACCCTTTTCTGCTACAGAAAGGCAAACAGTGAAACTACAAAACAAATTAAAACATTAGAGAAGACTCCATAAAAGATTTTTACTAGTGTGCTTTATCCACACAGTTTGTTAAAAAAAAATCTGGGCAAAATGCACTAAAAATTTCTGTGAGAATGTAATTTACCTTACTACTCTTAGTAGTGAACAGAACTCCTACCTGGATGTCTCTGTAGGACAACAGCAAGTTTATTACAATGTCAGCAGACAAGACTTCAACGTTATCTACTCGCTGTCGAATCCTTGCCAGCTCTGCTGCAAGCTCTTTGCCCGTGTAAAGTGTTCGGGCCTTCCTGATGTCATTCAGAATGGATTCCCGGAAATACTGGCTGGAGAGGAACAACTTCACATCAGCAACTGGGGACAGGTCCTTCGCACTTGTTTTTCTGGCCCCACAGCTCTCCCACAATGTGCATGTAGAACACGTATTGACAGAGCAGCGTCAATGAAGAGACTTGGTCAAGCTAAACTACTAATTATCAGTTTGTCTGAACAGAAGGCAAAAGAGCCTGACATTTATCTTGCCAGCCAGAATATTTGCATTTTCCATGGGTGTACAAGAAGACAACTCACCTCGAACTGGCCTGTGCCACCTTCAAGAGCTGAATAAATCGATCCACCAGAGGTAAGCATATAGGCCCAAGTAGAGACTCAAAACCAGGTGGCATCAGCTCTGTGAGTCCCTTCACGAAACTGCTATCACAGCAGTACACCTTGTTATGTGGAGTTATCATATAAGGAACAAATATGTAGTTCCCAGTGCACATCTGCAGGGAAACAAGGTGCAATATTTAGGGCAGTTATGGCTTGACAAGCCAAAGCATGAAACAACTGCATATACTACCCCCAGAATTCCACCTGTAAAGTCAAAGGGAGACCTGCTGCTTACTTCAGCAAGACTAAGTTTTGACTCATAAATTCAGTTTTCACATCAAATATGATATACACCTGAAATGTATTCTTTCAGATTTCTGACCTGCTTCCTGCAAAATCAGTCTTTTCAGAAGTATAAAGCTGACCTCAAAACTGTAATTGGCTCAATAGTGAAACAATTCTCAGGGCGCACCCTTTTCACCCTGAAGAGGCAGATGGAATCAAAAGAAGTTGAGGTACACGGTTTTCAAGGTGACAGATGATCAGAAGAGAGCAGTACAGTTAGGCTCACAGATGCTGGAAACAGTAACATGATCTAGTTGCCTCACAACAGGAAAACCATAGAGAAAACTAATCCTCATATGAACTGCAAAGTGACCGAAATACTTTAGCATTCAAAAAGCAAATTAAATTCCCTACTATGTAGAAAATACTTGTCAATGGGACTTAAAATCATACATAGTTCAGAATAATCACTTACAGAGTACCTTAGCATTGCTAAACTGCATTGATTTTTATATATCAATGTATGACAGATACTTTGCAAAAAAAAGAAAAAATTAAGTATCATCCAAGGAACAGGGAGGCAAGATATCTGCTGACTGTGGTATGTGTGTGAGTACAGATTCATGTACAGAGAAAGTTGCTGAATATCTGTGGTTTAAAGAGTCTTAACTATGAGATAGAATACCAACAAAATTGGGAGGAGTTCCTCCATTCATCTCTCAAAGCTCAGATTCCATTACTGAAGTGCCCAGCAGCCCAACAGCAAAAGCCTTAGGGAAGCAATTCTTAAGACTCATCATTTTGGTTCCCCTAAATTACTTCCAAGGTTAATTACTTTCTGGTCAGCTGCTTCTGCTCTCCCAGAAGTCGATACAACAATGCAGACATCACTTCAGAGACTCCCCTGCCTAGCTGAGCTCCACACATTGAGAGGGCAGTGACTGAATAGTTTTTGAATGTAGAATACCAGCTGTGGGATTAAAACATGCATTTTAAGAGGCATTATTAGATTTTTAAAACATAGAAGGATTGAGGTACTCAAGTCTGCAAAATGTATGTGTACAGATATGTCAGTAAACACATTTGTGTACAAATCAGAGACTGGCTATGAAGAGTACAGGAATTATTTTTTAATTACACCCATCACACTATGAAATTGTAAGACCTCAATATAAAGGCAATCCCACTGCAGCTTCTGAGGAGTATCGACAGACTCTATAAAACCTAAAAATAATTGGTGCAGGCATTTACATGAGGTCAACTGAGTTCAACTAACACAGAAGTTGTTTGGAGATTATTGCATACAGTGCCTCGCACAAGAGTTAGTTGTCTTCTTTCCCCAACCATTGCAAGCTACTGCTGCTGAAAAGCTCGGGAAATTTTTTTCTGTGTGACCGCAGCAGTAGCAAAGGAAATTTGAGAACTGGGAAGCATATGACAATTTTTTCAGCAAGTAACTAAGGAGTGGGATGCTAGAACCCAAACTGGTTGTCTGTGTAACAGAGAAGTGAATGGATACTTCTATTCAAGAACATCCTAGCATGTAAGGCAATCATATGCTTTCAACAGTGAATGGGTGAACTTTTTACCCTGCTAAAATCTAATGAGCCCCACAGTCAAAGGCAGAAGGAAAATTATGAATTTGCTGGAACTGGTTTGAGCAATTACTAGAGAAGGGTACATAGTGACTGGCGTAAGAGCCACTATTATGCATAGGCAGACTATTCTCCAACTTTCCTTTTCTAGATAAAAGAGAAAAGGGTTGGGACGTCAGAGTCAAGAAAAAGGGTGAAGTAGCTACAGATATCCGGAGGCAAGCATTTTACTTCCTAATGTTTATTCAGTGCATTAAAGATAAATTCAAGACTGTTTGCAGGAAGATCTTCTCAGACCTCTGGCACACTGTTTCCAATGCTCAGGTCTTAAATAAAAATCAACTCTGAAAAAGGATGTTCCCATCTTTTGAAATTCACAGAACCCAAGGTCTACCCCTGCAAAATGGTCACGCCACCTACAGAGACAGTACCAGAGTCTTAATTTTTAATTCTACCAGGAGGAAAGCTGCTCTTCCAGCAGATGCCAAGTGCCCGAGTCCATGACTGAGCATGAGCTCTTAGAAACTCATCCTGAGCACACTGTCTGTAGGAAGTACGTATCTATTTCAGTGAAACAAGAGAGCCAGCGAAAGTTACTTAATATGCCCTCTTCCTGTTAGCAGAATGGGGGAAAAGAAAAGCTGGTTATAGTATAGAGCCTGGTACAGAAGACATGCAGACCCAGCAGTCTTTGGAAGCAGTGGACAGGGAAGAACTTAACAGTTAAAGACAGGAGAGAACACTGTGCAAAGAAAAGAGAAAAAAATAAATCAATTTACAGCTGTTCAGAGGGCCCCCAGGGATCTCACGGAATTGTCTCAAGGTAGAATCTCATCCTGATATTCAGTAGCAAGTAGTGTGAGAACACAGTGGCCTTTCCCTCAGCCAGGGCATTACTTTGGTTCTTAACTTAACCTAGATAGTTATCTTTTGTGGGAGCTCTGTATCTCTGAAAGCTCTCAAATTCAGCTGAAATTCATCAGACAGACAAACAGGCAGATATAGAACAAATGTGGAGGATGAAAAAACAGTACAAACTCAGAAGTTTCATTTCCTTAGGAAATACACTTTAAAAAAAAGTAGAAAGAGCACAGATGCAATAAAGCTAAGAAACACTGACCTCAGTTTCACTTCCCTAGCTAACGAGAACAGTAGGTAGATATTTAACAGCTAAACCTAACAAAGGCAGACATGCAGTAGCTCTAGTGCCAAAAGAAAAAAAAAAAGAATCAAAAGTTATCTATTATTTACTAAAGGTGGTGGAAGAAAGATAAGAGTCTATAGTCCCCTACTGTGGGGAAACATACTGTGTCACCGTCACAAATTCTAATTGCAAAGAGCCCAACTCCAGCTGCATTTGGGCTGTGATTAGGGTGGGAGCCCAGGAGGACCAAGCTGTGTGGGAAGCAGTCGTGGAGCTACTCTAAATGTCAGACAACTCTCAATCATTTTCCCCAAAACAGAGTATGTGCTTTCCTCATTTCCAGGTGATACAACCTGTCTCAGTAACTTATACTTCTTTCTCATCTTCTTTGTCAAATTATAATCTACACTAACTTAAGTCAGAAAGGATCAGGTGGTTTTTCTGACATACACGTCCCATCTGCTCATACATTGCTTTACATTTTGAGGTACTAGACTTGGAAGTTTAAATGTATTTGATTTATTCTATTAAAATCTGCCCTGTAACACTCCATCCCAACTCTGACCCCACAAAATCTGGTATTTTTTCTAATTCTAATTGACTTCACTCTGTGCTCTAAGTTTGTTAAGCACACAGGACAAAATTGTTTTACTTTGATCCATTCTTGTGACTCACCATGTCATGTATGATGAAAGCAACAGAAACAAGCCTTTCAATAAAACCAGGATATTTTTGAAGGAGTAGCATCTTAAATACAATTTTAATATTCTGTTATGTCAACACCCTTTAAAAAAACATGTGTTGAATACAGGGGCTTCAAAAGTGGGTGGGAATACACCCTCCAATCAAGAACAGGTGGCGCAAGTTTTATTTTGCAATCGTCTTTCTTTATAAAACCCTCATTATTTAAGGCTCAAAAGCTCAAATTACACTAGTGAAAGTTACAAAGGGATTGCAGGGCACCTGAGTTATATGTTGAAAGGCATTACTGAAAACACCTGGGGCTGGGACAGTGTCCATACAGAGACTTAGATGATAGTTACTAGGGTTCAGACCGATGCACGAGAACTCGGGACATTAGACAGGTAATCCTGGCCTAAGCTCTCAGATCAGCTGAGCCACTTTTATCTGGGAGATACGGACATACATATCTTTGAAGGCCTTGGGCCAGCACACTCAGTACCTGGCAACATCAGGTCCTTTTCTGACAATCAATGTCAGCCCATTTCATCCAATCAGCCAGACTAATCAGAAGGCAGAAGTGCTGGCTGGTGCCAGCTACACACATAAATGCTTACAACTAAGTGATAGAAACTGTAATTAATTTTTGCAAATGTTTTAATTGTTCTGTATTTTTCTAATGTCCCTTCCTCAATTACTGAGGACAAATTTAACAGTTCCAGAGTGTGAGTAATTTCAGTTAAATAGGGATGTAAGATCATTCTTAATAGCTCTATAATTACAGGATTTAAGACACGGCTGCTTCTAGCTAGACCTAGTGGTCACTGGAGCATTAAGCACCTCTTTCTTGTTCAATATCCTTTCTCAGCTTCTGAAAGAAATTAATATAGGACCTATTTGTATCCAACAGGTAATAAAAATTAATAGGGTATACTTACATTTTAGTGATCACAGTAGGAATATAAACCAGCCCTTCTTTCAATATCTCTCTCTTCTACAGAACTACCGCTTGTGAAAAGGGCAGCTTTTTGGGACTTGAATGGGGAGACCACGTGTCATGGGTTGAAACTAAGTTGATTGACAAGCTTTTAAGCCAATGCGCTTTTGTGAATTTTGCATATTTAAACCCCGTGCAAGGGCGGGAAGTTCCTCTT
>VZTE01000952.1:388534-425671 GCA_013397775.1 Eulacestoma nigropectus | reverse complement strand
GGGGGGGGGGAGTTTTTTGCTTGGAGAGTGCTGGAGGGAAGAGGGTTTTGCTTTCACTTCTTTTTATTTCCTGTTACTTTAAAGTCTGTTAGTAATAAACTTCTTTATATTCTTTAAAGTTTTAGGCCTGCTTTGCATTTCTTCTCATCCTTATCTCACAAAGTGAAAAGCATGTGATCAAACCACTACACCACGTCTTCTTAGAAATAACATCATGAAATAAGATAAACACTATTCTCTCCTCAAAAATTAATCTGATGTAATACAAAAGATTTTCTTCTTAAAGTTGCACAGATTAAAAAGACATGGTGCCAGACCAAGGAACATTTGAGTTCTGGCCAATTAATTCTCATATCTTGACTTTTTCTTCAAAAAGAGGGGAAAAACTCTGAAAAATCCCAGAGAGCCAGTGATGCACAGTCCTTTCAGTTCCCTGAGGCTCTTTACTAACACTGCTCTGTTGGGATCATTTAACAGTCAAACATCCACAAACAGAGGAAAACTGCCTTCAAAGACAAGAAGTGTCAAAGAAAACAAAGATCCCCCAAACCAAAGCCATGATACTCTAGCCATGGATGGTAGAATCTAGCAGAATCCCATCTACTTGCCAAAGCTTCAGGTCAGCATCCAATGTAACTTTAAAAAAAGAAAAAAAAAATCAGCTGAAATAATAAAAATAGCCAGTATCTCTCACAGTAGGAACTGTTCTTCCTGCTGACACTCCTCTAATTAAGAGAGATTTTTTTCTATTTCTCCCGCTCATCCTTTTGAGAAATATCTGCTTTTATTTCAATTCTTCCAGTGAAATTTTTAAGGTAATTCTTTGACTGCACGTGGTCTTATGTGTAGCAGATGGCAAAATCATAAACCAAGTTATTAAATCTATTCCCTCCATCCCCCAAACACACAGTAAATCAATGTGTGCCAATGTTTTAATGAATACAGACTCAGTTTGGGTTTACTTTAAATCCTGCTCACATGAATGACAGCCTTGCTACTGATTTGAAAAGGAACTTAAGTAAGCCTCATGTCTCAAATGAACTGAAGCACAGAGACTGGATCTACTCTATCAAATACCTCCCCTTTTCTTGGAGAATATATTCTTTCCTTATATACCCAGAAATAGCATTCTATTGCAGCCATGCTACATCCTAAATGCTTGTTAAAAATCAGCTTACAACCTATGTGGTCCTTTCATCATATTCACATAGGAAAAAAGTTACCAGCTTTTTCCTAGGAAAACGTGTCAACTATATTAGTCAAGAACTTAAAAAATTAAAGAACAAGTAAGAGATAGTGCTGTATCAAAATAATAAACACCACAGTTATCATTTTCAATGGAATATTTACTAACGGCTACATAGCGTTTTTACATACTTGGATATCAAAAATCAAACTGGCCACAAATCTCTTGTTGGCTGGCTGAAGAGTACTAAAAATATTTACCCCTATTTCCATGGTGAAAGAAACCAACAGTTAAACATACCCTATGCTACAGTCTTTGAGAAGCAGCTATATGGAGATTCTGAGCTTGCAGATGCCTCTGGAATACCTCATCCAGAGTCACAGAATGGGTCAGGTTGGAAGACACCACAGTGGATCATCTAGTCCAACCTCCCCACTCAAGCAAGGTCATCCTAGAGCACATGGCACAGGACTATGTCCAGACAGTTCTGGAATACCTCCAATCAGGGAGACTCTACAACCTCTCTGGGCAACCTGTTCTGGTGCTTGGTCACTTGCACAGTAAAGAAGTACTTCCTCCTACTCAGATGGAATTTCCTGTTCATCAGTGTCTGCTCATTGCCTCTCACCCTAGTCCTTGGCACCACTGAGAAGAGCCTGGCTCCATCTTCTTGGCACTCTCCCTTCAGACACTTAAATGAGGTCCCCTCTCAGCTGTCTCTTCTCGAGGCTGAACAGGCCCAGCTCCCTCAGCCTTTCCTCATAAGAGATGTTCCAGTCCTTTTATCATCTTTGTTGCCCTCTGCTGCACCTGCTCCAGGAGCTCCATGTGTCTCTTGCACTGAGGATTTCAGAACTGGACGAGGTCTCCCATTCACACTGAAGGAGCGCTACACCAAACTGTCTCCCAAGCTACACCTTAAACAAGCGGCAATTAGGAAAGGCTATGGAAAACCAGTAAAAATTACAATCATAGAGCCATAGAATGGTGTGGGTTGGAAGAGACCTTAAAGGTCATCCAGTTCCAACCCCCCTGCTGTGTCCAGGGACACCTTCCACTAGACCAAGTTTCTCAGAGCCCCATCCAACCTGGCTTTGAACACTTCCAGGGATGGGGCATCCAAAACTTCTCTGGGCAACCTGTTCCAGTGCCCCACCACCCTCACAGTGAAGAATTTCTTCCTAATACCTAATCTAAACCTACCCTCTTTGAGCTTGAAGCCATTGCCCTTTGTCCTATCACTACAATCTGATCCCTTCAAGTATTAGAAAAGCAAAACAGTACTGAGGGTGCCCGGCCATACAGCACTAACCCTGTTGTTTAATCCCTAACACCTGCAAGTCAGCTGCCCAAGAGAACAATTCCCATTGCCTCCAAGGGCCCTCCTGATCAGGCCAGGAGCTGTACCGCAGTCTCACAGCCCAGGCAGCTCCCGAGGCTATCCACTACTCCAACCCGGTGCAAGCAAGCAGCCTGAACTGAAAGGTGTGCACTGTGTCAAGGTGTAACTTACTTCAATGGGTTGCAAACCACATGTAGAATACACGCACATTAAACACTCAGATTCAGCACAAAGTCAAATTTTTAAAAAATTGAATAGACTTGCAACTTTCCTCCAAAGGTGGTAAAATTTAAACCATGGGGAATTATGATCAAATAAAAACTGGTTAGCTAAAACTAGCAAGGTACAGTCATGAACCGTAACCTTTATAGCAACATCTCATGACTGAAACTCTTTACTAGTAATTTCTAGAATGCCTCTGCTGCTTGACTGACCTCAAAAATCAGATAACACCAAAAACTAAACTTGAGCTTTCAACCAGTAAAGTAACTACCTCCTGTTAAGGTATCACTCCCTATAAAAATGTATGGTCTTGGTATTACTGGAACATTTGGAAAAGGTCCAACTAAATAGCTATAAAACCACACATAACAGGAAATGAGCCAATGTTATCTTGTGCTGCTCTGCCCAGACAGGCTCCAGGCAGCTTATCCTAGCTATGCAACATTGTATTGACTAATACTAGGAAATACAAATATCCAGTCAGAAGAACAAAATGGTTGGCAATAGATTTTTTTTTTTTTAATCCCATTTATTTTTAGGGATACAAGGTTTAGGAAAAGCAAACACAACGCATTTCAGTTAGGCAGATATATATAGATACACACACACTTTTTTTGCAACCTTTTTAATCTCCTGGTGCTAAGGATACCATGGTCCTGATATGGCTGATGTTTGCATGCTATTAAAAAACATGTTTTAGAATAGCAAGACTGAACTCCTTGTTTACCCATATGTGAATTTCATTATTTTTTTCATAATAGTAACCTCACATGACTATTTTTGGTGAGGGTGGGCTTCTCAAGAGCTTCTCAAGAACAGAACCTCTGTCATACCCATTTATCCAAGAATCTTATAATTTATGAAGAAACAGGATTTTTATGAAGCAGGTATTATATTCAATAGTTAGGCATGCATCAACAATTGTGAAAAGTCTACTTCCAGGTAATTTGGCTGACAACATGCTAAAAAAATGAGGAAAAAAGAAGACAAAATCAGTTGCAGAGCTGCTAAATCCATTTCACTGACTTCCCTGTTCTAATCCCAGGGAAAATACTTCCTCCCAGAAAAGATGCTATGTGGGTGTGCTTGAAAACATCTGAGACTTTCAAGGAACACATTCTTTTTCTGGCATACACTGAAACATTTCTAAAAGTGATAAATGACAGTGTCACAGTTACCTATCCAAATTTAAATGGAAAACAGAACAATCCTTTCTGAAACAGACGAAGGCCAAGTTATCATATCTCTCCTTGGGCTTCGGGGACTGTCATTTAAAAACAGGACAAGATGACATCTTCCCTTTATTCTATTGTACCAGCCATCTCCTGCTGGTTTCCTGCTAAGAGAGCTCTTCCCCCTACCCTCCCAGGAACATTACATTAGTCACACATCATTTTCCCTAGGTCCTGGGCCATCAGAACAAAAACACAGAATGTAGTATATTCATTTACAAGAAAGGCCTTACTGTTCTCTTTCATTTTATGTAAAAGGCCTAACTGATCATTTCCCCCACTTTCATTAGAGACAGGCGAGATTTCTAGTCTAGCACATCTTTCACAGCCTTCTGTGAGTCTCTGAGAAGCACTTTTTGGTTAAGAGCTATACAGAAACTCTATAGGAAAACCTCTTTGCTTTTTTGGTTTTTTAACAAGAAAAAAAAATCCATAATGTAAAATGTAGCATTAGACCAAAGCTCACACTGGTTTTGAAGCCATCTTTAGAAACTCCATGCAGAGAAAAGAAAAGACTGCATCTTTTTCAGAGAGTCATATTTCATACTGGCAGAAGTAATTACTTAATCCATTAATTTCACTGTTAAATAAAGAAGTAAAATCAGGAATGCTGCAGTTTTCATGGCACTGTGGAAAACAAAACCTGGCCAGTTTCTGAAATGACATACTTCATATGCCCCTTAGAAAATTTTATTTGAATATATGGAATTGTACAGCATGCACATAGCATCTCAGGATATAGGCACAGCACTGACTAACCTCCATGAAATTATATACTAGCAAGTGTGGCTACCAGTAAGTCACGAAGCGAAGCCAAGAACAACTCAGCGTGCCAGATATATATTCTGACATGACTGGCCCTGCTGCTCCAGACAAGCCACATTGAAAAAGCAGTGCTCTCCCAGCCACAAGCCTGCCTCCCTTCAACTTGGGAGCGAAAAAGGGAAAGGAGATTTGAAAGGTCAACCTCAGAAACCAAAGGGGTGCCAAGGTGCACAAACCTACAGTTTAATGACCGGCAGTCAGACAGACCACCGGGATCTGCACTGCACTTGGACTAACAGGCTCCAGGACTCAACTTCTAGAAATAAATATGCACACACTCTCTCTTTATAAATGTATTTATATACATATATATATATATATACATGCACATATATACATACACATACATATATATACATACATACATAATATATATACACACATACATACTTTTTTTTCAGAGCTGTAGCCATCGGTTTCTAAAATGAGTAACCGTTACCAAATAACTCTACTTTCTAATAGAGTTTTTTAAAAAAACACTAAAGAACACTGTACAGAAAAAGGCAACAGAAAAAAAAAGATAATCAAAATGATAAATGCAAATGGGTGTGAAATAATACGACAGACAAGTAAAAGCAGCAGAGAAAATACCACTGATAGATAGAGGCAAGGTAAGAAGTGAGCCTGGTACCTAGCAACCAAGTGATCTACTCAGATTTGCTGCTAGAATTTCCAGAATTTTGCATCTAACTCTAAAATACAGTAGGAGAGTGCTAAATGATTCAAGTGGAAAACAGAATATAAACAACATTAAATGAAACAGACGTTTGGAATGTTTATAATTCAACTGAAATCCATACATCATACTCACATTATTCTTCTGGCAGATAATTTCCTGAAATAAAAAAGAAAAAGAAAATAATGTTGATAGCACTAGGAAAGATATCTGATCAGTATGACTTTCTAATATTGTTTGCACACATGACAAGAAAAGGTTGGTTGACAGATGTTTTCTGTGCCTGTCAAATCAACGTAAATGAGGCATTGGCCCAGGAGAGACAAAATTACTATGGAACCAAGTAGTTACATAGAACTTACATATACATAAGAGCATACATACTGTCTGCGTGTGTATATACATATATGCACATACATACGTGTCCTTCCATTTATAAATTTTCCTAGAGGAATGATGTCAAGAAGTTGTCTATTAATAAACATCTATTCATATTTGAAAAGTCAAATATAGTAATATCTTGCTACCAGGAGAAGCAACCAAAAAGAATAGTAAAAGCAGTAGTCATATGAGGTTTTAAAATACTCCAAAACTGCTTGAAATTCACTTGTCTCTAATAATCAGATGCAAAGAACATATCTTCACATTTTCAGTGTGAATTGTCAGATAATTACAGATAAGATGGAAAGGGCTAATTCCTGCACACTAATCCAGGTAGTACAGTGCAAGTGTAAACCACTTCTGAACAATGATCATGCTTCCAGCAAGATTTGTCAGCCAGTTCTGATCCCAGGAATCAACAACCATAACAGATTTTATCAGACAGCTATGTCTCTGCCTCTGGGACTGGTGAGCAGCTTCACCAGCACAACAGCATTAAAAACAAGCACAGCATCAAACCAAGGCACCTCATACTTTCCATGTTGCTGAAGTCAGGCTTCGACAAAATTGCTCTTCTCCCTGTTGAGAGGGCATGTTTCACATATGACTGTTTCTAGCTTTCTAAGTGTGGGTCATAAATGTCTGGTCAAATCTCCCAGCATGGACAGCGACATCTTTGACTAGATCAGGTTGATCAAAGCCCTGCCCAGCCTGGCCTGAATGTTCATACAGAAGAACATTTCACCAGCAAAAGTTTACTTACATCACTTTGTGCCCTGACTAAATCATGTGCTGCAGTTCTGTACTTCCTCCATTTTCAGTTTTTGAATTTCCCCCTTCTATACAAGATTAAAACTGCACATGCTTTCCTGCATTGCTTCTACTCTTATCTGCTGGCTGTAACAAATACAGGAACAAACACTGCCTCCGAAGATGTCCTGGCACGCCCATAGCTACGTTTTTTTAGGCAGTTACTAAACAGAATGGAAAGGGTCTCGCTCTTTGACAACCTTCCTACAGACTATCGAGCAGAAACACAGGCCCACTTCAAAGCCAAAGGAAACTGAAGGGAGTCTTCCAGTTAGCAGAGTACTTGTGGCAACTGTGACATCCAAGTCTCCCTGCACAGAACTGGGCTTCCACTGATGGCAGTGGGAATCCAGCATGTGACCCATTTACAAAGTCCAGCTTCTAAACTAGTAAAAAGTTCTTCCAAGTGCCCAAGAAAGCCTGGTGCCTCACCCCAAGGGATTTCTCAGTGGGAGTTGGGTATTTGGCTCTTTGTCCAGTACAATGAAATTCTGCTCTGCTTATACTGTAGATCATTGTACTTAGACAATTGAATTCAATTTCCAGATACATTTTTTATCATTAGCATTATTTTTAGGGCTTTTATCTGTATACTCTTTGTGTTCCAAAAAGAAAGGAAATAATCGGATTGCAAGTGGTCCAGTTAGCTGAGAAAATTTGGAGGGAAAAGCAGGGAGAAGAAACTGAGCTACTAAGCATGTCCCTCCCAAATATAGGGCGAACCTGAAAAAAATGGGACAGAATCAAAACCAAATAGCCTGCACTTGCCAGAAGCAGTGGAAGCAAACCCTTCCTGAGAGGTGGTGGTGCCCAGACTGCAGTCTGACTCACCAAGCTGCTCACTCTAAATGCTTCTTCTCAGCAAAGCCTAGAAGGGAAGCGCGAGAGCATAAAACACCTCCTGAGCAAAGCCAATGCATCTGAGAGAGGGGAAGCTGTCTATCCAAGTTGTCTATCCTTTCCCACCATGGAAGTTACTAAACCTTTCAGATAGTTGCAGTAAGAAGCAAGTATCAACTCCTCGGCTGACACAATTCACAACCCCATAGGTTATCTTAAAACACCCCCTTGCCTTAAACCAAAGTACCATACTGTGCACTGAGGCACAAGCTTTGTTTTTACTGACTCCATTACACTGCTGGTAATCTCCAGCAAAACAATCTTGCAGGTACCTTATGCAAACAGCTGTAACTCAGCAAGACTTAGCAGAGGGTATCTGGAGGCCCATAAATTTTGGCAGAAAACTGCTAATTTAGACAGAAGCTAAAGCCTAAGGATTATTTTGCTGCCTACACACTACCACTCTCACAGGATTGTTATTACTGTAACAGTTTACCACAAACACCAGTACTTCCCTTGAATGACAAAGCCAAGCATTTAGTTTCTCATCTCAGATTCAGCAAACTTCTGTTTCCATAAACAGCCATTTAACACCTAGGTATTTAACTGACTGTGATCAAGCAATCTAAATCTTTCTCTTTAGAAAACTAAACGAGTTTTAAAGCATTGCATTGTAGACAACTTTGAGAGGCCTTAGAACATTTTTGCTATTCTGTTCTGAACCACAAGTGGTACGTGTATTTCTTACAGAGAGAAACTATTTCAAGTGTTAGACTAGTTGTGGCTTGCCCCTCAACCCCCTTTTTCTACCCAGAGCTACCTTCAGTGACTGCAGAGACTCTGCGTTTGTGTCACAGTAGAGGATAATGTTGTTAGCCATGCTGAAGCTCTCCCTGACTCCCAGGTGGTAGAACAGGGAAGGTTGACGGAAAGCATCACTCATCTCTACAACAGCAATATCTGCAGAAAGAAATTAAAAACATTATTGTCAATGTCAGACATTTCTGACAGTCAAATACTTCTAGGCCATGTTTCTTTACACAATTTATTTTGATAAGAAGACCTGGCTTTAAGTAGGAAATAAGAGATCTAGAGGGATTTCCCCATTTTAGCTGTTATGCCTGAATTTTGAATATAGTCAGCAGGATGCGGTTTAGTTTTTTTGTATTTCACTATTACTCCTCTATTTTTTTTCTTAAATGAGACCTTAAAATGGTAAGAAGGGATAAACCACTAATCAAGAAAAGGAAAAAATTTCATTTACTCTCTTGAAGAATAAAATCCACTTGGTAAATCTATACACGGTGACCGATAACCTTAGGGAAAAATAAAAGAAAAAAATTATATTTGATGTGTTTTTACCCTCTGTGCAAGTTGCAATTAAAATTCATGTAATCTATGCACACTACTGCAGAATATACTGTATAGATTCTGTACTAGAACTTTGGAAGAAAACAAACTGAAAGGTAAAGTTCCAGTCTGAATTGCCATTCAGATCTATTTTGATTCATATAGAAAGATGAGAGCTAGAATGAGGAAAGGACAAGGTACAGATGCAGAGAAGCAAAGAGGGAGTGATATGTAAAGCAAAAGAAACCCCCATATAAGTAAAAACTTTACTGTGCCAAGAATTCTGTTGATAATAAATTTTACCTGTGGGAACAAAATCAAGCACATGCACAAATGCTTACAGAACAAGGAATGTAGTCCACAATTTCTCTTAAACCATGTGATTGTCTCGACCAAATCCACACCAATATCAAAGTATAACAAAAGGCAATTAATTATTTCTGCTGACTCTTTGTAAGATTTCTGTTATACCAGGCAGCATATTTCCACTGCAAAAGTCTCGTAGAATCAAGAGAGCAAAGCAAGAAAACTGACTCATCTCCACCTCTTCCACAAACACCTTCCTGTCTTTTCACCCAATCAATTTTTTTCTTATCTTTCAAAAAAACCCAAAAAACAGAAAACCAAACTCAAACCAGAGAAACATGCTTCTGTTAAGAGCTGGACAAGAAAAGCAGCCTGGTTTCTAGTATCTATGTTTTTCCCTTCCTTTGGATGCTTTCGTGACTGAAAATATAGATAGCAAGACAAGCTCTGTAGGGAAAAAAGCCTATGTACCCTCAAGTTTCCCCACTCTAATTAATCTAATAAGAGATTCTACCTCTAACCACAACTTTTCACCTCACCTATTTACTTAGATAATAAAAACTGAAATGAAGATATTCAATAAAAGATAAGCCTTGTGGCCATGCTCTCAACTGGGGAAGCGGTGTCTCTCCAACTTGTTGAAAAGTAATACCTTTGAGACATCTACTCTTCAGTAATGTTTTTCTGTAACTGGCCTACAGGCTTATGAATTATTAAAAACCCGAAGGAAGGATAGATACACACAGGGGAAAGAGCAAACATTTGCCTATACAAGCTTAGGCTCTTCAAGAAATGAGATTAAAAGAGAGGAGGCTAATATGGTACAAAAAAGAATATTTTTTAAAAATCTAATATTAAATTATGTTTTCTAAAAGATTCATAATTTGTGTTCTAAGCATCTCCCTCTGTCCAACTTCACATAAATATTTGCAGTATGGATTCCATCAAATTTGATTGAAGTAAAAAAGGCAGTGCACTGCTAAGACTACACATACACTCACTTTCATTAATTTTAGGAAACTGAAGCATCACAAAAGCCAAACAAGAATGACAATACACCGCTATATTTTGGGTGAGATTAGGGTTTGTTTATTTTCTTCCAAAAGTTGCCATAATACAAGTTCTACGTGAAAAAGAGCAGTTAAAAATATAAGTCTAACCTTGAGAAACTCTAAATCTATGGTACATATCTGTTAACACCAAGCACGAGGAAAATTTGCGCAACTTGCCATGACTTAATTCTGCAATCTTGCAAGATAATGTGCTCTCACTAGAGTTGCAAAACTAAGATTAAAAGAGAAATATTACTTTAGATGGAGCCTGACCAAAGCCATATCACAAAAAACACTTGAGAAATCCTATGCTAAAATGGCAAGTTCCTAGGATCATGAAGAAGGAAAGAAGAACTCAAAAAAAAATGAGGTGTGTATATATACTACTGTCAAGGTGGCCAAATCCATTGAACACAGTCTGACTCAGGGCCACACTCTAGGAAACATTCTTGGGTCTTGCACCATCCCTATCATAGTAATAATAAAATAAAATAAACCCCAAACCATACAAAAACTTTGAGTTACTTACACAGAGGAGGGAAGGACCACGAGTAAAGAAACATTTGTATGAAAAATTACACTAAGATACTGGTATAAACTCTTTTGTGATACTTGAATTTCTCATGCAACTAAAGAGTATTTCTTTCCTTTGCATGTCAAGACTGCTGTGAAATCCAGGTCTTCTGAGTAATCTCATCTGATAGATACAGCAGTGTCTTCCTTAGAATAGGTTCATCTTCTCTGAAGATTTCCTGCTTACTCTAGCAGTTCTGTATTTTAAGATAAAGATGACACTCACGACAAAGAGACCAGATTTCTCAAGTTTGGGTTAGGCCTCAGGGCTTGTATTACAATTTCCAAGGGGAACGACCCAAACCTTACCTGCAATTCCAACAAGTCACAAAAGGTATGTGCACTTTTGGGATCAGATGTCAATCCAAATAAAAAAAAATATATCCTAAATCAGCTCTTCTGACAGACCTTTTTCTGACTATCTTCTTTCACAACATCAGGAGAGAAACTCCTCTGACCAAAGAAGGGATCAGTGTACTGAGCACTTGACAGGAGTGCAGAAGTCAAATGCTATGTAGCGAATGGAAGCTCATTTGGGAGGGAAAAAAAAAAAAAGGAGAGAAAAAAACCACCACAAAAACAGGAGTGATAATGATTCCTATAGAGCACCTGAAATGTACTGTTGAGTGCACTACAAAATAGCCAAACACTATATTCAGTTACATAAAATATGATTAGAAGTTTAGCAAAGATGAACAAGACTGATGGTTTTCAAGACAAGTCTACGTGAAAGTATACATACATATATCATAATTCTCACTAGTTTGAAAGAGCCAAGGTTTAGCTAAGCCCAAAAGAACTGTTTGGTCATCAATACATAAACTGCCAGAATCCTGTATATCAGGTTCTCACTCTCATTTCCCCCCGATGAAATTAGATGCAATAGAAGGTAAGTTTTCTATTCACTGGAGAACACAGTTTTGTAAGTGGCAAAATGGTCTTTCCATAAAGGTGGAGGAGTCAGCTCTACAGTTATACTAGAACTACCCCCTTACCAAAATATCTGTGGTTTGAGTTTCAAGGCAAGTAAAAACCTGATCAAGCACAGGAATCAGAGTAGAGCTCTCTCAACATCTAAGCCCTCAGGATGAAGCACTCTGAAGACCAGGAACTGACAATTCACTTCAAACGCTCTTGCATACCTTCAGTGTTGCAGCAAAGAAAGTCTGTTCAGGCTCCAGCAGACTAACGAGTAGGGTGGGTATGGAAGCACACTGCATAAAACAGGAAGAAAAGACAGAAAAGTGCAAGAACTGCAATTATTGCAACCTCACAGGTTGCAAGAAAGTGAAATTCAAATCTGTGCCCAAGACCAAAGTAAGGGATAAAATTTACTCTATCTCATGAAAGTAGACATGGCGACAGATCGCTGATGCTAAAGAAAACAGGGATAGAACAGTCTTTACTTTTTCTAATCATCTTTGACATTATAGAAAGTCTTACACTAAGTCTTGCAGTAAATTATTGTCTCTTGATAGTTTACGAGCAATAACGTTAAGTCTAATCATAACCTTCACTCTCATCTCCTTAAACCACTGGCATGCCTAAATAGAGAAGACAACTGTATCATAAATGTAAGACTAGAGCTTCATTCACTCTGGCCTAGGTAGCAAAAGCAGCACAAATACAGCAGCAGGCAGTTTAGTGCCCATGTCCTAAATCACCTCGAGCTCTGCCTGCCTGCTGACAGCAGCCAAATTGCCTCTAATGAAGCTGCCTATGTACACATTAGCTGAGTAACCACACACCGAGCAGCAGACACACCAACACCCACCGAGCCGTCACAATCCATGTTATTAGGCTAACTAACATCCACACCAACAATAGCTTGAAACACACAGTCACACATTCAAGAGAACAAAATATCACTGCAGAGTAACTGGCTTCTTATTACCCTGGGAAACTAGATTAATGAGCTGGAACTGGAGGCAACCCACTTGATCCTTTCTGCCTGAGAAGCACTGGAAAAGTACACATCTCTGTGAAGTTTGGCATATATTAAAACCATCTTACCAATCATTCTAACCTGTGATGTAAATCCAGTTAGTTATCTTTCAGCTATCTGTGCAAAGACTGAGAACCTTACATATAAAATCTCTAATTAACTTAACTTAAGAAATGGTAAAAGCTCAAGAGTATGCACATTAACTTGGCCAAAAAACAGTAAGTGTCCATTAGTGGATGTACAGCCCTTTGCTCTTGGCCATTAGCCATGCCTTTAGTCACCAAGACAGTGATAAATGAAATTCAGTGGTCAAAGTTCATCTCCTACTCATTGTTTTAAAAGTAACAGGGCAAAGAAGAATGTTTAAACAAGTGCTCTGAGATATCATACACATACGCTCTACCTTTTGATACTACCTGCTTACTACAGTGCTGCCAGGAAAAACAATGAATACAAACAGAGCAGCTATACAACTAATGAATGTTTATGTTTGTTATTATCTTCGAATTAATTGGTATTAAACACGTGACCACTGCCTTACATTCATTTGCCATACATTCATTCATTCATGTCCCACAATTAATCGGGGAAAAGGAAGGATGATAACGGCAATTTCTTAGACAGACCAGGATTTTGTGTTCTTTTCCACTTGAGGGTTAAAAGAGTTAAGATACTGTTCTGACAGAGATATAGAAGAAAAAGAAGGAGGGAGAAATTTATTTCAGTGTAAGTCTGAACACCACACATATTTCATACTGCAGTAGCAGCTCTCCATTCAGCCTCAGAACAATGACATGATGACACTTACTATGGGGCAATCTTTCAGAAACAAGCAAGGAATATCCTTATCTACTTCAACTTCTGTATGATTCTCTGTGCTTGGCATAGATATCTTCCTGTTTACCAGAGACTACCTGCATGAGGTGGGAAACCTGCTTTGGCAATCCCAACACGTCAGTACAGATTGGTATTTCTGGTTCAATGTGCAAACCACAGTGCCACTGACTTGTCAAGAGCACTGGAACCAGACATTTCCTGTCAAGAGTGTCTCAGACAGCTCCAAGACCGGAAACAATTGATGTGAGCCAGTGAGGTGAAAATATCTAAACACAGGTGAATGGCTGACCTCCCAGGAAACCAGTCCAGCCAAGCCAGTCTGTCGGGAGAGGCTAACCAAAAAAACCCCAAACTTTATAAAGGTGTCTGACACTTGAATATCGGGAAGGAAAAGCAGGTAATGATGGTACAGGCAAGTTAAGTATGCCATATACTAGAGGAAAAGCAGGGTATTTGTAGAAGCTTGAATTGATACTCAAAGTAGGCTTAAAGGCACTAAGACAAAAACATGTCTAGTTCTTATCTAGTGGAAAGCACTATGACTTAGGAATCTTTTACTAATCCTGTCTTGAGCACTCTCATTTTCATGCCATGGAAGCAGAAATCCAGCATCAATGAAGTACAGATCAGAGCCTGTCCTGCAACCTACTAAAAAGGGAAATTCTGAGCACAAGTTCTCAGCAGATACAACACAAACCCAGCTGTCTGGTGGGTGGTCCCTTTCCAGATGCTGCATAACACAAAGTAGAGCTAGAAATAATCAGAGCACTTAATACTTGCCCAAAAAACACCAAGTCTCCTTTGGCTACCATTTTGCCTTCATGCTGGTATTAACAGCCCACTGTTCCTTGAATAGCTAAACTGAGTTGAGCTGCTCTTGAATTTCAAAGTGAATTTCTACACCTAGACTCATAAGCAAAAAGGTGTGATTTCACTTCAGATAAACTCATCAAACAGCTGTTACTGTTAGGGGTGGTTCTGGCTCTCTTCCATGTTTGTATCAGATCTACTGTGGCCAATACCCAGTGAGACAACTCAGTCTATCTGTTTGCTTAGAGGGGTGGGGTGTGTGTGCAGGGTCAGTTGACTCTTGGATCAGTTAGATGATCTCACTTTCCACTCACACAATCACTAGGTCCTATATAAAGAAGGCACCAGACACCACAATATCTGCAGGGATGCAACTGAGTACCTACTTACTTCTGCTTGAGAGTCACATATTGTTCCAGTGGGTAAGTAAATTTCAATCCTCCATATACACATGGATGCAACACCCACTTGTTCAGGAATCCCATATATAACATCACAGGAAGAAGAGTTCCTTGAGGAACAATACAGAAAATAAATAAAAGCACACTCACACTATCCACCTCATTACATTAGGCATCTATAGCCATACTGACAGATTCTAAATTGGGTATGTGACTCAATTTAGGTCTCTAGGAGTCTGCTCAATAACAAAAAAAACCTAGCTAATCACATAAAAACAATCTTTCCTCTTTTTAAATCGTTACTAGTTTTTGATTTCTTTCTAGTTAAGGTAAGAAAGAAGAACTACTTAAGTAAAAGGATGACAATGTACAAGAGCAAATATAAGCTGTCCCTGTATAAATTTAAACCAGAAACCACAAGAAAGTCCATAATCTACAAATCCAAATGTCCTGGAGCACTGCCCCCAAATGTTGAACTGATTGGTGGTGGTCTATTGTCACATTGCAAAACTTGCACCCTGTCCCACAGTACATCGAGGTGCTCCTTAGTAAAACTTGTGCAAATTGATTCCTGTCAACTTTTATAGCTAAATGGCTCAGATCATTCTCACGAAATCAAATGCAAGACTTCACCAAGTAGAACCACCCCAACAAGGAGGAGAGAAAAACAAGATACTTTTTTTGTTACAACAACAGTATTCTAGACCAAGATTCTCCAAGTGAAACTCTGGCCTTTTTGTCCGCACTATGCTTCCAAAGATGTGAAGGGAAAAGAATCTCTTGCTTCTGTAATCAAAACCTGATGGGAGATAAGCCAAAGGCCATTACCAAAATAAAATAGCAGAAGCTGGCAATGAACTGGTAACACAAAGAAAGTTGTAACAAATGTTGGAAAAGGAATGAGACAGGAAGATATAGATGACAAACAATAAAGGGTTGTGTAGGAATTAACACATCAAACAACGTATCAAAACCTAAATTACTGTGTCAATGATCTGAAGACAACTGAAGCAATATAGAAAGGCTTCCAGATGAAGAAAATAAAAAAGAAGAAAGCTTGTGATTCAAAAAATCCACTCTTTCTTGGCCCAAAACAGGACTGTAATGTTATCATATGATTCCAACCCCCAGCAATTCAAAAAACCCACTCTCAGCTTGATGTATGTGGGCGGAACTCAGGATTAGGCAAGAATAAAAGATGACAAGCAAACAAAGAGCCATTTATTAAAAAATAACCTCAATATGTTCAGGCTCACTGCATCTGTATCAATCCTAGTGAAACAGGTTCCCTAGTACCAATAACACCAAATACTAATGATTACCTTAACTCTGAACTTTGCATCAGAAAAAATACTCAGACCTCAACAGGGTAACTACTGAAGCTCAGCTGAAGACTGCAGCAATTACAGGGCTAGTGTTAGGATCTGTACCAAATGTAAAACAACGCAAGCTGTAGCGAATCAGTATTTCTACATTCAGAAGTTTTGTTCAGAGGGTCTTAATGATTGCAATTTTTTTTCAAAGAAGACCAAACACTCCTTTGGCCTGGACAAGATCTTAAGCAGGCAAAATCCCCCTAAACAGATAGATAACTAACTAACTAACTAAATAAATAAATAAATAAATGCTGTGGTAGCATTTGTGTGGGTATTTTGGTTTATGTTTCCATGTTATGTGTCTTTGAGACGCAAGATGGAAGAGTGATTATTCATTCTCTGGACAAGTGACTGATCCTACCCAAGAAGAAGGAACTTGTAAGAACACAGGTGCACCAACAGAAAAGTTCAGAGAAGAAAGGAGAGTCCTATGAAAACCAGACAGCCAGGTCTCAGTGGTGGTGGAAAGTTTTCCTAAAGTCTAAGTGAACTGTAGAGTTTGCTACAGCTCCAAAGTTGCAGAGATCACTAAAACCAAGGTAGGAAACAATAATCCACCTCAAGGACAGGAGAGGCAGAAGAAAAAGCTGATCAAAAGTTCTTTTTATTTCTCTCTTTTCTGTTCTGTTTATGTCTGACTTAGTGACCTGAAGTTTTCTTCACCTAAGAAGTCTTCCAACTTTTTTTTCTAAAATCTGACTATTTTCACTTATAACACAGTTATGTATTTGGTTTCTTTGTTCAGCTCACTGTGACAAAATGTCTAGGCAGATCCACCTCCAAACTTCAGAAATCAAGTCTGAGTTTTATTGCAGCAGCTGGAGGGATCAGATCAAAACTCTGTTTTAGCTAAGTATTTCTTCTCTTCTAGAAGCCAGTAGGCAATGTTGCAGAGATAGTAAGAGTGGGGCAAGTAAAGACTAAGCTTTATTAGACAACAATCCAGACGCATTTACAGAAAGATGTTGAGCTACCTAGAAAGCTGAATATCAACAACTAATTTAGTGCTCAATATTATGCGAACAATTAGAGTCACTTTTCTTCATGTATGTTATTTTGCATTCACTATCACTGAACTTCAGCTGTCCTTTACCTGCTCATTGGCCTGGTACCATAAAACTTTCTGCATTTCTTTATTGCCTGTTCTTTAAAGTTTTGACAAGCCTGCACACTAGCAAACATTACCACCACCCTTTTCACCAGCAAGAAATTTCCAGATCAGCCGTGAAACTCCTGAAATGCCAATTCAAAAAAGAAAGTACAGAACAACCCTTCTAACACCCTGTTTGTCTACTGGCAACCTTGCTTCATTGCAAAACTTATTTTCTCTTCCTTTCCTTTAAGAGTGCACTTATCTCAAGGGTTATAAGGATGCCATCTCCAGTCATTTTTTTCTCTTTAAGAGTATTTGGTAAAGCACCCCATCAAAAACTTTTTGACAACACAATATACTGTCTTAAATGGATTACCCTTAAGTACATGCTCATAAGAAGAGTGTAATTTCCTTCTACAAAACAGCCACTTCAACTCCTCCCTACTGCCAGATTTTACCCATGAATCTAAATGATGTGTTCTTTATTTATATTTTTAACCCATATGCCCTAATGTAATACCAATATAATCTCCCACTGCAATGCTGCCGACATCAACTGAAGTCAGAAATCACGCACCATAATTAACATCTCAGCTCGTTTCAGTCAGAGCTCCTTGAGAACTTTTGAGTCATTTTCCCATAAATCTTATGGCTTGTTCATTGCCTTGATGTTCATTTTATTAGCTTATTTCAAAACATCTTCTGGCAATTTAAGTCTGAGATAGTTCCTCAGCCTTATCCTTTTAAAGAAAGTCCTTACAATCATATCAGGGAAGTTGCACCATTCTCAAGTCTTCCTTTTCCACCTTGACTGCCTAGGATCCCTACTTTGCTCCCTGTTGATGAAGCATTTGAGAAAGACTGAAAAAAACCAAACCAAACAAACAACCAAACCAGTCTTCAGCAAGTATTATTCAAACTCTTCTGGAAACTGTCTTACTAAGGCTTACATGCCTTTTTACATGTTTTTAAACTTGTTTCCTCATCTGAACAAAAGTTCTCCTTTCAAAGGTCATCATTCCATTCCTTCATCTTCTTAGCAATTCCACCTGCTGTGGATTACTTTAGAATTTCTGTTAATAAATAACACACATTTTCTGGAAGGAATTTTCCTTAGGATGTCTTTATGCCATCTGAAAGCTCTTCCTCTTTTTAGCTAATCCTTTCAATTTCTTGTTAAGAAGCTTGCTCGTTTTTACATAGGTTCTAGTAGAAATGCGGCCTGCACCATGAGGAGCTAAATGCCTAAGACAGACTGTAGAGTCTTCTCAAGAAGGCCAGAGCCATGTTCATTAAGCCACTGAAAAGACTCTGGAAGTGTTTCTAATTCAAAGATGCACAAATATTTCTTATAATATTATTTTCAAGTCATGAGAGTTAATGTTTTCCAACCCAGTGATACCAAAAACAGCTTAAACTTAGCAGATTCATGAGCAGCAAATACAGACTGAAAAATAAATACAAGCATTTCAAGATTATGAGGAACAGCATCTGGAATGCCTGCAAAAAATGGGAATCTTCCTAAGCTTCTGAAAACTTGGAAGAAGAATTTTTCTAAGAGATGTAAACAAACACATTTGTTAAATGTCTTTACTTGGTCATGGAAACATTTCCATTCTAAAAAAAACCCCCTATTTTTCATAAATAATACAGTACTTGAGAATTTTAGACACAAAGTTTCATCATAATCAAAAAATATACCTAACACTCCTGTTTCTCACCTCCCTCTCCACAAAAATCTCTACATTGTAGCATTTTCACTGCTGTGTCCAATGTTTTCCCATGAACAGAAAGGCACTGAGAAAAATAATTGCCTGAAGGCTTTGGAATCTCACATGCAATGTTTTCTTAATAAAAACACCATCGTCTCTTAAAAAGTGCACAATCTTTGCAAAAAGGAAAAGAAAAGGAAAGAAAGAGCAACTGCAGAGCCACATGGTACATTCTAAAGCATCTGAAAATCCAACAGCCTGAAGAGTTTCCAAGTCATTTCATGTGCACACAATATAGAACAGGTCTTAACAAACCCATCCCTCAGGAATGCTAGTCCTTTTGAAGACTATTTAACTATGTCCTTGGAAAAATGCTTCTTTTAGCTTTTTCTAAACCTGCTTACAGATAAGAGTTATAAAGTCAAAAATTAAAAATGAGTTATTACTCCTTAATAAATCTTTCCTTCCATTCCTGATTTTAAATTACACCACCTTTCCCTTTGTTTTTCTTCTGAAAAGACCCTATCTATTCAGTCTCCATCTGCATGGAAACCATGAACGATTCTGATAATCCATTTTTTCCCTTGTCTGTGTCTTCCACCAATATACAAATCCAGTTTTTCAAACACGATGAGCAGAAATGCATGTAGTAAAGATATGCCATATCACAGATTTATACAGCAAATGGATCTTCTAGTTTTTCCTTTCTTTCCTTGCGACTCCTGACAAGTTTATTTATTACTCCTGTGAGGTTTTCAGAAATTTATTCACAACAGCCCTAATCTCTGTTAGACACCCTAATAGATTAAAAAACAATCACAGCCTGCAGCATTTAGTCATTTTGTGTCTCTGTCTCTTCATTTGATTTTAATATTGGTCTAGTGACTGCACTGACCAATATTTCCCAAAATAAACCCATATAAGCACTAGTTTATCAATTGTTTCCTTGCTCACAGATTTCTAGGTAGCAATGCATGTTCTTTCCCTATGAGCACAGCAATGAATTTATCATTGAATTTATCAATGAATTTATCATTGAATTTATAATTGAATTTATCATTGAATTTATTATTATTTACTGTCTATTTGCAATGTCCTAAGTATTTGTCATTTAAATTCAAAAGATTATGTCTTCTTTTCCTATTCATCTGCATCTTACAAGGTATATTTATGTCCTATTTCAAAGAAATCCTTGAAAAAACAGAAAGGCATATCAGTATCTGCTTTCATACCTCATATACCTTATCCATTTCCAGCTCTTCCTTTAAAAAAAAAAAAAAAAAAAAAAAAAAAAAAAAAAAAAAAAAGAAATTACCATCACTTTCAACAAAGCAAGCTGTAGAATTACAGTTAAGCTGCTTTTTCCACTTAACACTACTACTAAGGCTTCACAAGTCAAACATGATTTGAAAGCAGGTAGGACAATCTCCACAGGGCTTGGTCAGACCTTAGTGACCTGTAAGTCACAAGTACAACATTTGCATGCAGCCTTGCAATTTAGCAGGAAAAAACCCACATGCAGCACTCAAGCACACAAATCAATTTACTTCAGTCAACACAGGTAAAGTGCAGAGTGAACAACACACGTCTGATTAAACCTAATTTGAAAGATCCCCTGGGCTCCACCAAAAACACTGCAAAGAAGTAACAACTTCACACAGAAAATAAGGTCTTAAATTTAAAGACAAGACTCTAGTTTGGAGTATTCAGAGATCAAAAAAGCAACCCTCCACCCAACCAGACATATGCCACTAACACGGCACACGGCACTATACTTTTCTTCTATCGCAACAATTCACAAAAGATCGAGCCGGAATTGGTGTCCTGCTTTGCAAAGCACTCTACAGCGCGGACTTCGGTAATCTTGCACTGTAACACAAAAGCCTCAAATACCTATAAAAATTTAAAGGATCCTGTTAGAAGGTAACAAGGACAAAGCGTTTATCTTCAGCAGAAAGAAGCAAAGTTGCAGCCTTGTGTACAGTTGCAGACATACAAGTTACAAGATTACAGTATTGTTGCCAAGTACGAGAAGTGTGGAATGGCTGTCCTTCAGTAAACTTCATCTCTCACTGGCTCCCAAGGACAGCAATTACAAAAGTCTAGGATAAAAGTTCAGATAGACACAGATTCATCCAGTCTGCTTTATTTAGCTTAAGTTCATCTCCCTTTTGCACAGACCAAGCTTGAAATTAATTTCACAGTTTGAGCTATGACTCTTTGCTTTCGCTTACTGGAGAACAGATCCACAGACCAGAGCTACCCCTCACTTTTCTAGACTGTCAGAGTAACAGTGAAAGTATCAGTAAATGGGAGAGCAGGTGATACATAAATTTTTCTTATTAAGGAGGACAAAACCTCCCACACTAGTTTTCTACCAAAATAACCACGTGTGCACATAAGTAGCTACTTGGTATTTAAGTTACTGAAATATCACACTTAAAATTCCTGAGACGCAACTACTAAGTTGCAAATTAATACAGAAAATACTACTGCTCACACCACCACCATCTGCCTCTAAGGCAGCACAGACTGCCCAGCCTCACAAGTAACTGCACTATTGCATCCCACAACTGAAAACGGATATGACTCATCTGAGTTAAATTCTTTAACGCTTGACATGATTGCTGCTAATTGTTGCAAAACGAGATTAAACAGATCTGATAAGTGTTTGGCTTTGTCAATGGTAACTCCAGGTGGCCTGTGATAGCTATGATTCCATTCTCATTCAATTCAGTTTTCCAGCAAGAAGAACAGCCTTGGATTATTGTTGCTTGTCACTCTGTCTATTAATAGAAGATGCTCAAACTTTACTTCCAAAGGCAACCCATCTTTACATTTGATTCCAGAACCAAAAACTACTTTTATACGGCTACAGCACTAATACAGAATTACTGCAGTACAATTTAATATCCAAACACTGTGTAAGAGTGTTTTAAATTTCAGATTTGATATTAACTATCATGGATGTTTTTGTCTTCTTAACAGAAATGAGTCATATCTAAATCACCAGTGATCACAACAGCAGCGCATCTGATCCAGCCAGCAGCTCACAAACTCAGGAACACTGAGTTCTCTCCTCACCTTTAGCTACGGTCTACTGTCAAATCTGAGGCAAGTCATTTACTCTCTGTCCTTCTGGTTTCATTCTCCTTAAAATGATGAGATGGTTATCTGTTCCCTCCATAAAGTGCTTTAGCATCTTATGGATTAAATCCTTCAGTAAATACATTACCCACGAAGGGGAATTGCCAGCATCACAGCTGGCAGAAGCAAGATAAAAGACTTCAAGATAAAGCACTTGGAGCACTGTAAATGTTGAATTCAATTCTGAAGTATTTATAGATGGACATTCACTAAGAACAGTGCTGAACTCCATGTATAGGGAAAAAAAAATATTGTACCAGCAGCACTTCTGAAGCAGAACTAGCACTACAAATGAGGTTTTAAGTGTCTTGCATGGCATCATATTTTTGAGTAAGAACAAGGACTACAAAATAGAAACACAAGCAAACATTTTACTGGAGAAATAGTCTACAAACTAATCCATTACCTGTATTTCTTAAATCACAGTAGACAGCAAAACCTCATGCTAACTAGCTCACAACTGAACCTAGGAAATGATACTAGAGGAACCTTATGAACTCATCTAGTCCAAGTGCCTAAATCAGTGGGGCAAGAGAAAATTTGATGACTGGCACAGGCTAGTAGAGCCAAAGTGGCACGAATTACCATTTGCATACATAACAGGTAATTTCCTTAATTTTATATTCCTATTTCTTCTGTATTCTATGTACAGGTACAAATGTTTTCATTCCAAGTAATTTCTGGAATTCAGTTAGTATTCTGAATGTTCTAGTACCAATCAACTAAAATAACTCAGTATACATGATCTCACTACAATACTCAACATAGTCTTCAACCACCATTCAACCTGCAGTGCTGAAATGGTAATGATAACAGTCATTTACATTAAAAACAGAATTTTTTTTTTTCCTACAGCAATTATTGATGCAAACAGGAAAGCTACACAGATGTAAATCTGAATAATTGCCATCAAAATAGATATTCAGCTTTACATAAACTAAATAACCCACACAACTGGTAGGAAACCTAGCTCAGTTTGCATTTGTAACATATAAACACCTAAACATGCTTCAGGCTCTTCATCTTCTATCTATAGAAGAGAAAAATAAATATTTAGGATGAAGAAACACTTGAGATACTGAAGAAAAAGAAGTGACAACAGCCACCACCTACTCACACATTCATTTTCAGCAGAGTAATCACTCTTCCACAGAGATTTATCCAAAAATACTTGGATATGAAGACCAGCGAATTAAACCACAAACTCTAGGAAACAACTTTGTCAGCATAGACCAAGTCATTTACAATAGCATAAGTCAAAAATTAAGCTCCTGAAATTTCATTTGATTCTTTTGCAGTCAACCTTTTTCATTTACCACACTGAAGGCTTTACAGTAAAACTGCAGGGCAGTTACATTTAATCAGAAACTAATAACTGAAAAATATAGTATCTTTTATCAAAAAAAGGAACTGAGATGTGCTCTCTCAGTTACGTGTTAGAGTTTGACTGAAAAATCAAATGTATTAAAATGGAAAATGAAATTTTTATATCATAGTCAGTCATAACATTTTGTACATTTCGTGCAGATACAAAGAAACTGATGATCCATGCTGGAAAAGATGCAAGAATGCTATACTTGCAATCTAGTTCTATATGGTGAATCTGATTCTTTTTCAACAAACAGCACATATTAGCAGGTTATTTGCTGAATGACTATCGAGGCCTAAGACTTGCAATAGCTACTCACTGCCCTCAATTCAGTTTAAGGGCCTCAAGAAAGACTTAGAATTTGGAAGCTAAGACAGCTCCTGGAATTGTGTGTTCACAAATGCTGTATCTTTAACCCATCTTCCTGAATAGATACAGCACTGCAACTGCACTTCCTCAGCTCTGAACAAAAGCTTCAAAGAAGCACACTTATTACACCTAAACCAGGAAACCAGTAAAGCAATGCTGACTGACTAAACACGCCCCAGGTCCCACTTCTGCATCAGGACCAAGTGGCTTGGAATGGTTTACATCAGTCTTAAATTCTCCTAGCCTGAGGTTGCTCGCTTCACACAGGCCACTGGGAATGCTACTGAGGCTCTACTCATTGGTGCAGACCAAAAGCGTGCCAGAAGTGATAACAGCTTAACAGCACAGGCCACTGAACTCTAGTATCCATGTGTAGAAGCCTAGAATATAAGGGGACTAATGTGTATGTCTCCAAACACCAACAGCCAGATAACTGTGGAGCCAACCAAGGATTGTTGTGAGAAAGAACAGGATGTGGCTGGAGAAGGGGGCCATATGGAGGTAGGGCAGCACTTTTCCAGGACAAATGTCCTTGTTCTGGCTCCTGGAGATAAGCATAGCACAGTACAGTGCAAGAGCAGGAATGAGGTCAAGAAGCAGGCATGGGCTATAGGGGGAGATCAACACCACCAAAGACCCCCAAAGCCCTCTGACCCATTTCCAGAAAGGTCTAAAAGAATGGACTGAGCATGATAACGAATTTGCATAGAAAGTGAGAAACTTATCTCCAGGGCAGAGAAAACTTATCTATAAAAAAGTACCCCCACAAAGCCCAGGTGCGTGTGCACTCCAGGACCTTGACCACACCATCAGCTGGATCAACGCTGGAGCCAGGACTGCTGATCTCTCTTCCTTTTTTCCTCTCTCTCTTCCTTTTCACTCTACCCCTTTATCCAAAACCCACTACTGTTTCTTATACTGGGAGACAATGGACTAACATACCAATTTTCATGGCAAATGTATAATCTAACGAAACTTTGTAAGCTTTTGCAGACCCTCTGACTTTTGTCACTCCTTTCAATGATGAGCACCTATGAATCCTGGGTGCTCCCCTTAAGAGTGGGACACCACACCACAAATACTCATTTGCTAGCAAAGATGTAGTCAAAATTTCAATTCAGGCGGCAGAATCTCTGAACTTTCAGATGATGAGAAGTCCTCAAGTTTTTGTTGTAATACAGAGCAAAACTCAGACAATGTTTTCAACTGAAAACTGAAAGTATCTGAAAAACATCAGACTGAGAGAAGAAACAGCTGACACAGCCAACATGAAACACATTCCTTAGCCACCCTGACCACAATAGGAAAGGATATGAGGCAACCCATAAGGAGACAAGATCAAGAACAACATGAAACCACACCTTTAGGCAATCTCAACACAGGTTGCTGCAGTCCTGCTTTTGGTCTGTCGTCTGGAATGCGTGCTCAGCTCACAGAACTTACTCAACAGAAGGCTAACCAGAAGGAAGTAAAGGAGTGAGTTAGCAATCAGGCCAGCTCCATGACCTACCTCATCACGTAATTCTCTGAACACTGAAAGCAGTACCAGGGAGAAGCGTGTTAGTCCAGTTTCTCATCCACTTAAGCTGCCATGGGACTGCATCTCAAAGGACACAATATTCTCAACTCTTCCAGCAGTCCTACTTAATGAAAGTAAGTGCACAGAAAAATGGATTTTATGATCTTCTTACCCTACTTAGCACTGCAGCTAGAGTGAGGCAGCAGTATACTCTCAGCAGGAGGGTAATTCTCTTTTCTGATATTGATATGCATATTGCAGTAACTGTCATCTTGCTTGTATTTATTTATTGGCATTAAGGATTATTTGAAAATGTGCCATGTCAACTAGGCCTTTCAGTGTTAGAAGTCTGAGACAGTTCTATTGCAAAAGTACTTGACATTACTACAGCAGTAGCTCTAAATCACAGAATCATAGAATGGTTTGGGCTGGAAGGGACATCAAAGTTCACCTAGTTCCAACCCTGCTGCCTTGGGCAAGGATACCACTCAATAGATCAGAGTACTTAAGGCCCATTCAAAGTGGCCTTGAACACTTCCAGGGACAGGGCATCCTCAACTTTTGGGCAATCTGTTCCAGTGCTTCACCACCTGCTGAGTGAAGAATATCTTCATAACATCTACTTTAAACCTGCCCTCTTTCAGTTTGAAAACCAGTTTTTAAACCTTTCAGTTTAAAACCGTTCCCCCTTTTCCTGTCACTATCTGCCCATATAAAAAGTCCCTCTCCCTCCTTTTTATAAGCCCCCTTAAGGTACTGAAAGGCCACAATGAGGTCTCCCTGAAGTCTTCTCTTCTCCGTGTTGAACAACCCCAGCTCTCTGTGTCTATGAATCAATATCTTCAATTCATAATGGATCAGGAATATATAATTTCTTACGAACTGAATTAAATCTTGAAGACAGGCATCTGCCAGTTTGCAACCAGCCACAGCATAAACTGAAGTCCACTAAGGTTTGGTAAGTCTGACTACCAGGAAATTTTCCAACTGAAGCTACTATTAAAGAGCTTGAACAGAGAGGATACAGAGACAAGTATCAGGCTGTCAACACACTGATCATTCAAAGCAGAGACACTTCTGGGATGCTGCACAAAACAGACCAAAAAGCAAGCAGCTAAGCAACAAAACTGATTGGAAATTTTCCAGTTCACACCCATTTGGCAGGGCTCGCTGCAAAAGCTCTTGCTTTAGTTCAGTCCATTTTCTCAGTGCTTTTATTGCATTTTGGCCTTCTTGCATCAGCTGGAAAAGGGAGATCATGTTTTCTGGTAACAGAATTACTGGCAAGAATCCTCATTTTCTTGTTTCTTTTGTGGAATGCTTTTAGAACACATACTTTTAAGACTTTCTCCATTTACCTCAGAATTGTGAAATACACCCAAATATGTGGAAGTATTTAAACCGTGTTAAATCCACTTCACACTTAATGACCTCCACAAACTTCTGGTGCTATTAAGCCTTAATGAAATATTTGAGTAAATCTTCAATACAAGCTCTTTGAGTGGCTGCTAAATCCAGCCTGAGACACTTCTCATCTAACAGATGAGAACAGAGCGTTCTGCAATACACCCCGAGACTGATCCAACAAAAAGCTGCTAGCACAGCTGGGCTGGGCTGCACCACAGTCTCAGCTCTAGACGGTGCTGCCCATATAGGCTCCAGCCCAAAACGCTTG
The DNA here is from genome assembly GCA_013397775.1 of Eulacestoma nigropectus. Taxonomy (NCBI): domain Eukaryota; kingdom Metazoa; phylum Chordata; class Aves; order Passeriformes; genus Eulacestoma; species Eulacestoma nigropectus. The sequence goes on along the minus strand of VZTE01000952.1, from coordinate 398,623 downwards.
TCCAGAACCAAGTATACACCACTAGTTCCCAGCTCTAGCTGAGGCCAAAGGGCTTCCTTCCTCATGCTGAGAGGTTGATGAACTACTTTCTGTCCAGCTACAGCCATGGGAAGTTCAGACTTCACCACTGGAGGTGGCCTTCTATGGCTGTAGTAAGTCAGGGTACCCACATGCTGCCCTTGGCCTGTGGCAGCAAGTAGAAGAAGGAAAAAAACACCTCTGTTCACTCTGAAATAGGGGTAGGAAATAATCCCTCAAGAACAGACCAGAATTGGGCACTGCTGCAAGACCCCAGCGCTTCCTCAAAGAGAATAGCATTAGTCTCATCAGGCTGCTCTCATGGCAAAGGTAGGGCCTTTTCTCCCCTCCTTCCTTTAGAATCACATCACTAAAGCACATGCTCCTTCCTCCCTCTACAGGTACCCTTTCAAAAAAAATAATAAAACCTGCTTTGCATACTAATAGTATAGCTGTACAGGATATTTTGGAAGGGCTACTTTTTTTCTGGCTTGCCCTGCAATGTCTGCCATGCTTCGTATGTACCACATTCACTATACACGGAGCTGTTACTCCTGGTTGATACATCAGGAAAATTCCCAAAATAATAAAAACCATGAAAGACATAAGAGGAAACTAGAACAACTAAAGTATTGAGTCACAGTCTCAAAACAAAAAAAAAACCCTCTTTGAGAAGTTCTGTTCCTCTTCTAATTAACATGTGATCATAAAAATAGCTGTGGAACTTGGAGTCTTCAGTCTTGAAAGGTAAACAATATACAAATATTGAATGAGTTAATCAGGGAACTTTACCTCCTGAAATAAGTTTCATCATAATAAGCAAAAGAAAATAGTTTGTGCACAGCAACTTGCATGATTTGCTAGGGCACTGAAAACCCTTGTAAGAGATTATGTATTGAAAGACTCCAAGTATCAAATGAAGTATATATGCTTTTATATGAAGTAACAGTGAAGTTCAGCTCTGCAGAAAACAAAAATTGAAACTGATCTCAGGGAAACAGAGAACATAAATACACAGGAGTTCAGCTTATTTACACAAGTAAAAATCACTTCTTTTCTAGAGAAAGTGATCAGGATGGTGTCACGGAGCCTTTTGCAATTGCACTTGACCCAGGAATGATGACGACATTCAGAATGGACAAAATTCCGCTCCCAAGGAGATTCGCAAGGTTTCTCTGTTTTTCACACTAACTGCCTGGCAAAAACTTCTCATTTCCAACTGTGATCTGGAAGACAAGGTTACATTCAAGAGGCAAATGGCTTCTGCCCTTCTCCACAGATGCCACATATCACTTCCATTGATGGCAAGAGCTGCAAGGAGTGAGTGAAGAGATGACACAGCACACAACCAAAAACCTGGCTTTCGCCATCATGCCACATTATTGAAAGCATAACCAGTAGTCAGCATGCATACATTCATAAAGTCAATCCATTTTCACTCAAATCAGCTACAAGGTTCCTGGAGGAAGGTCAAGAAACCTTATCTGAGATATTGTATTGAAAGGCAGTAATAAACCAATAAAACACAAAATGATGGCATACATCTAGTGTATTTCCCTTCAGAGACATTCTTCTATAGAGAAAAGCCAGTACTATCATGCTTTAAAAATTATGTGTAGCTGCAAAAATCATACTGAGGGTGGAGCAGTGGAAGTTAGGAGCATTTAATCTTATGGGTGTGCCTCTATGGTGGAGTTAAATGAAGCACTTTGCTATTGTGTCAAGATAACTGAATAAGCTTATCCCAAGCAGGAGGGGCCCAACTTCAGAACCATAAATGAATTCCTACAGTGGTAAAACAGTCCCTTTATTTCTGGTGCATCACTGAGTCTTCCATGTTCACATCCAGGGCTTCCTGTGGTACAGTCAGATGACTTGTGCACACTGCAGAGCAGGCTTCTGGCAGAAGTTTAACCTGCATCTTCACACTTCACAGACTGTCTGCAGGTCTCTGTCTGTAGGTCCCTAATAAGCCAGAAAGACTGTACTGAAAGCAGTATTAAAACTGTATCAGACAGCTTTTGTGTGAAGGGGAAGAAAGCCAGATAAATTCTGCAAGAACTGCAGATAACTCTTCCATGGAGATATCACTGAAAAACTGTCTTCACCACTGAAAGCACCAGCTGCTTACTCACCCAGAGTGCACTCTCTGCAAGAAACACCCACTGACACAATCAGCAAGCAAGTCCCAGAGCAACTCATTTACTTTATTACAGTAAGGGAGAAATGCAGAGCCAAATTTTCACAAGGGTGTCTAGCTCTTAAATCAAAACATACATTTCTCGTGGGATTTGAAAGAGCACTGATTCCCACTGGCTTCAAATGATTCAGACTGTGGGAAATCTTTAAGCCCCATGCTGCATCTAAACTCATCCCAATGTTTATGAATAAAGGCAGACACGATTTAGAAGAGAATTCTTGTTGTTAATAGTTGATCAGCAGCTCTTCACAACTGAAATATTATATCTGCATCACTCAAGCCATAAATTTGGTCTCAGAGGAAAAAAGTAATATAAACCAAAAAAGCACCCTGTCCTTGTATGTCAAGCTCAGCCTGAGGTTCACGTTCTCTTGGAACACAAACAATTACAAACTTCTTACAGAAATCTACCCACCAGTAATTACCAGAAAATCCCCCAATTGTCAAAATAGATTCTTCTCTCATCTGTCACAAACACATGTTCTGATGTATGAGATGACTTTGCTGACTGCCACAGATGTTTATCTCATTCTAACAAATGCTGTACTTCTGAGTGTGTCTGTATTACTCAGTATAAATCCCCAGAGAAGCCATACTGAAGAAGTGGTAGGAGACTACTGTGGACAGTGGGTGTTTGGGGACAATCTAGAGCAGGGAAGCCCACAATGAAAGATGTGAATCCCAGCAATAACTTCCATTTTATTAACCACAGACTTGCAAAATCCCTGTCATTATAGAGCCACTGAGGTTTTTTAATTCCTTTGGGTTTAACTTACAAATAAACTTGAAGGTTACCTATACATGCAAATACAGCAATTCCAAATAAGAGACTGCTCCAAAGGCAATGGGGAAAAAGAGGAACAAGTTTTAAACTATCAGCACCACAGAATACACACAAAACTCAGCTGTTCTATACCAAGACAAAAGAAAACAAACTGCCATAAAAATGAAATTTTCACTTGCTTAAATTAGTTTTATTTAAGACATAACAAATGGTGAAATTCACTGAGGACAATGGTGCTAAAGGATGTGTGTAAGGCCTTTTCTACTTTTCACTTGAACCCTTAGGCTTTAACACAACTTGTTTCAGCTGTTGTCACTTGCTACATTTACAGCTTTTTGTATTGTCCTTCTTTACTTTGGAAAGATACTAAAAAGAGAAGCCAAATTATTATCATGACTGCAGCAAATTCAAGAGTCATTTCTTTATGACACATCCTGTTTAGAGCTACAGAAATGCAAACTGCAGAAAAATAAGTCACAAGCTTTCTTCTGCATTACTCAAAAAGCATTCATCTAGCTCCATTCAGCATTTTCTCCAGTGGGGAATACACTTAGATGACGTCTGCTCATACAGATGCCTCACAAGTTTTACATCTTTACGGTAATTTAAGACACCCAAATAATTTCATAACCTGCATTCCTCCTACCACTTCAAATACCATGACGTATTTCTAAACTAGTTCTATCACCCTGATGCACTTAAAAAAGAAAGTACCATTTCAAAAGCCTAACTTCTAGTAACTTCCAGCAACTTCTAAATAATCCAACATAAGCCCTCATGTGGACTCTCTAGTTAGCTGTCTCACTGATAGCACCTCAGTAAATAAACACTGCAAGAGCATATCCTTAATGTTATTTATGTTACAGACATGGCTGGAAATTCACACCCATGGCAGACTGCATAAGCCTCTCAGCCATGGGAGAGACCCCAGGAGGCTCTTTCTGCACAGCAGAGCTACAAACTGCTGTGACAGGCCAGTGACAGAGTCTGAAAGAGAACCCAGGTCTCACAGCCCACATACATGGAGTGGGTGTATCTGCTGTGCTTCTCCTGCCTCAGACAGAAGTTGATGGAATATCAGTTTTCCAGTCACCTATTGACACCTATTGAGTAGCCTGATGAGAGTAGTGCAATACAGTACCAATATTGGAATCTGGTTATAAAAATTTACAGCTAGTCCAGCAATGGAAATATTTGTGAATATGTTGTTTCAAATCCCACAACTTTTTCATAAATTCAGAAGTTCTCCACTAGCCCTACGAACACACAAACTCTGTATCAGGATTACGGATTTTTTTCCAGACTCATCATTTTTGTTGTAGATGTAGACGACATTCAGGTGCTTTAGAATTAAATTCTCTCCCGTGTTGAAGATGTCCCATGCATTTGGTTTAGGTTTCTAATGCTGCTTTCTAAGAGAGTGTGAAATCAATATGCAGAATCAAAAGGAGCTTTATAACCCATCCACCTAAACATTACAATATGTACTATGCATTCCAACACAAAGATTCCGTACTCATAATACTTCGCATCCCTGACATGATTATAGTCATACTCTCAAGACAGCCATCAGCTCAAGTCTGCACACCATTATTAACTTACTTGGCACTTCTTGCTCCAATTCATCACTTGCATCATATTGCTGCTGAAACACAGAATTTTTCAACATGATTTCCACTGACAGTGAGACTAAACTTTTTTTTATTTTTTTTAGTAGTTGTCCTGGACTCTGAAATCAGACAAGAATAATCAGGATATAATCAGGATAATTTCCCCCGCTACACTAATAAGAACTATCATTTGATTTTCCCGTCATGATGCTATAGAAACAGTAGTGGGGATACAGAAGCACCTGGGGATTGAGGGGGGTGTCAAAAAGAAGTAAAATAAGATACGAATCTAAGTGCTGCATAATCACAGAAAGTATGTGCAGTATTTCAAGTGTCTGACAAAACTGCCAGTGAAATTAAAAAATATTAATCAGGAGGCACAGAGAAAAAGGTGGTGAAAACCACCTAATTGTTCTGACTGTGGAAAAAGAAAGCTTGTGATTATTCTCTCTGCTAGTGAATTTTTTGCTCCTACAAAGAGTTAATATGGCAGGACACGTGCTGCCTTTTACCACAGAAAATATATACACCGACTTCTAGAATCAAGAACATCAGTTTTGAATAGAATATGACCTCCTTTGGGTTTAAGAGGGAAGTCTGCATAAGTGTGTCACAATCACAAACTTCAGGAAACTTATATAAAGGCATAAATTCCACTTTTAAAAAAATAGCATCATAGAATTTATCATATTTAGAGGAAGAAACCACAAGAATGCTGTGGAGGCCTGGTACTGTTTTACTGCATTTCTGTGTGCCTGTAAATGCTTCTAACTGCACAATCCGCAAATGTTCTGTAGAATCTGCAGAAACAACTTAGGTGTAGAACATCTTTGAAGTAAAGTTCACCTTCACAAAAGTGACTGTACTAGTTCTCTGAAGTTTTTGTCATTTTTGATACCAATAGTCTTCCCAAGAACATTGCACACTATGTTTCTAAGCCAACACTGCCAATCTCGAGCCCAAGCCTGCATGAATTCTGAAAGCAAAAATGCTGAATCCCAGAAGTAAAGATAAGACATTAAACCTATTTTATCAGCTCTTATTTGATGAACTGTATTTTAGTCGATCATTGCTGTTCTGGAGAATTATCTCAATAGCCCCACACAATAGTGTTAGTAGAAAATGCTATCTATCCTAAGGGCCATTGATGGATGAAATGTGAGCATAAGAAGCTTATGAAACTGAAATCCCCCATTATAAGAAAACATTAAAGTTAGAAGGACAGTTTTATATGAAAAGCACATCAGTCAAGCTGTTTAGCTTGAGAACCAACCTAAAACAAGTGACTGCACAGATGAGAAAACTCCTATCCTCCTCAGTCACTGTGTGATCTTTCTTATCTTCCACCAGTCCCTCTGAGACCATATTTAAAAGTCAGAATGCCCAATATTGTGCATCTAGCAAATTACCATACAAATCCCTGTCTAATTCTAAAAACATGTGTGAAGAAATTACCTCGACTTAGAGCACCTCCCTCCCATGAAGAGCTGACTCAGATTACTGATTCATGCGACTTTTTTTCCTTTTACCATACTATTACCTATTTTATTTTTCTCAAATACCCTGTTCAGCCAGTCCTTGATGAACTTATGTAACACAAAGTGACTGTGTAAAGATCTGCTCAGAAAAAAAATCATTCTAATTTCACTTGCCAAAAAAAGAAAGAATGCTTACCTAAGCCAAACAAACTCTAGGCACTTTACGCTCATTTATGGCTGTTTCCAAAAGAAACTGAGCAATTAAAGAAAAATCAACAAGATGTGCAGATCTGGTCATTCAAATGTAGAGAAAATGTCATTTAATTACAAGTATCAATGGTTTCAGTGACTTTTAAAATACCATTATTACCTACTGCACTGTAGAATGGTGTCTCAGATACATTTTGGCATATCTCTAATTGCCTATTAAAATATTCCTGAAGTGTTTAGAAATTAAGTTGAATTTAAGAGATACCCGTAATTCACCTGCACCAACTTAAAATTACTGGAGACAAAAAAAAAAAGAAAGAAACAAAAAACTCTCGCTATACTCTCTTTACAAAGGAAAAGAGTCCTTAAGACAGCTGATCAAATCCAGATACATCAAGTTTTGCAAGAAATTGAACTACATTTTCCTCTCCTCACCTTCCTCTTTAAGTGGAAGAAAATATGATAAATATTGAAATCTCTATTTTTGTCAGACACTCCTACAGTTTCCAGGGCTCATTTGACACTTGCTTCTCAAGAAATAATTTAAAAATTTTTTGCTGAAATCAAGTGGAATTTAGGCCATGCAATCAGAAATGCTAGACTAGGCTCATTCTCAATATTTGGTGCATGCATGGTTCAATTATACACAGCTGACACCTACTCACCAAATATGCACTGCTAATTATGTCTCAGCATTTAAGGGCCACAGTTAACTGAAGCTGGCAGAAGGAGATTATTAGTAGGCTAATCTACATTTAGAGCGGATGATGAGTATTTTCATCTAAGATATTTTACTTAATACTCCTTCAGGTTCTCTTTGAAGCAGTAAAAGGCATGAAGCAAACATGCATCAGAAATCACCAAGACTTCAGATGTTATACATAGCAAAAAATAAGACATTAAAAAGGGAAGCCTTAATGATGTACAGGTATGTTATACTGTAGGTCTATCCCCGTAAATCACACTTAATTTACACGCATTACGAGAGTAGAGAGGTTTAATGTTTTGTTTTGTTTCATACAAACACAGTCACAAGTTTGTTTTTCCAAACCTTCATGAAATCACATCATTCCTTATTCTCGTAACTTATCTGGCCTTTACAATGAATCCAGGAAGACTTCATACCCTGAATATGACCAGTTAACTGTCACGTAAGTTCACTGCTTAATTTTTATTTCATATTTAGTCATGCTGTGCTATTTTCATACACTATTTTTTTTAAATAACATAGTGTGCAGATATTCTTTATGGTATTATTAATATCACCTTTGGTCACTGAAAGCACACAGCAAAAGAAGACAAGAAGGGTAAGAGAGAAGGAGTTTTAGACATTTACAAATGCTCTGTCCCACCACCCTGTTAAAGCAGTTAAAAAAAATAATCTGTGCAATAGCTACACCCTCCATGGCTGTTTCGGTTTTGTTCCCTACACTGTTCCCCATAGGCATTCTTTTACTATACAGCTTCTACTCTTTAATGTTGTTCCTAACCTGAGAGAGATTTTTTTTCACTACTTCAAAGTTTCTGGAGAACAACTAATTCTTAAAAATAGAGAGAGTGTAGAAAGTGCAACAGGGATAAAGAAACAAGTATGAAAATCCACAGATCCCTCTACACCTAAGATCAGCAGCATAACACAGGTTTTATGATTGCAGCTGGTTTATCACTGGTCACCTCAGACACTACAGAGTATATGTGGAGCAGACACAAACTTCTACATCTAAATCTCTTCAGTCCAGGCACTGGAGGTGATTGACTCTCCCAGTTCTTTACAGGTTTATGGACTTTGCTACTAAAGCAGAATGACAAAGTGTTTTTTCTAGTTTGTAACACTTCCACTAAATTCCAGCCAAACAGGACGAAAGAAAAAGTAATGTTTTCACATTTACAGTTTGCTGAAAAGCCATTGAAATAAGCAAATTATATTACATAAGCGTGCAGTTATGCAGCACTATATGCCAGACGCCTACTGCCAGAATTAAAAGAGGCCCACTTCAAGTCAAATCTCCCATTACAAGAAAAGCGTCCATGAACTATCAAGACCCCGCCTATTGAACAGCTCAGAGCCTAAAAATTAACCTGTGTAAGAGGCACAGAAACATCAGGGATAATTCAACTTCGTGAGCCTCACTACGCGACAGCTTCCACAACAGAATCAAGAGACTGTGAGGTTTCACCCGCCCTGGAATGAAGAGATGTCAGAAATCTCTGAGATGAATGCAGAGAATATAAGGTCTATAATCAAACTCTATGGCCTTCCTATTTCCACCTGTGAGGACAGCTCCTCTGACTTTTTAGAACAGTTCTAAGGACACAGCTCTGCATGGGGCAGAAAGAATAAGCTGTGAGTACACACTTCAGAATCGCACACCTCACTGAACTGAAAGCAGCAGTCCATGAGGCAAAGCTTGCAAAGTTTCAGACAGGTGACAGCATATGCATGCCTGTGCTGAAGAGTCTTTTCCGAGAACTGGCTACAATACTGCCAGGAGGTTTTTGGTTGTTTGTTTGGGGTTTTTTTTCCCTTTTTCTTCACCCCTCTCCAGGAGAGGGAGAAACTACAGTATCTGACAAAACTTGTTAAATGCTTATTTTTAGCATGTATTTCATATACACCAAAGCCACATCACACAATAAGCTTAAAATCGCAGGTCAGGTCAATTTCCTGCTTCTGATTTTTTTTAAAGCAAAAAGCCATTAATTCAGTACTATAACCTTAGTTGCATGAAGTCTTTGAAAATCTAGCAAGCAGGGGTATTTTTTATTCTACATTCACACCATGTATCTGTCACTAAGATAAATAGATGGAGAATTTTTTTAGTCATTATTTTTATACACGGGGCCAAGTGTATCATAAAACAAAACCTCAGGCCACCACATCTTCAAATGAGGGTGCTGTACTTTTGTTGCCGTGCAGCTGGCAAACTGAGGTGAGAGGATGCAGCCCTGGGTACTCTTGCCAACTAAACTAGATCGGTGTGCGCAGCTCTTTGTTCAAGTGCATCCATCGTATATATTTTATGCAACCAATATCAAAAGCACAAACTTCCAAGCACAAACACATGGAGCGTGTCAGCATACTGTGTCAGCACTAATAAATTGTCCAGTTACACGTCTGGTGTCAAATCTGCTTTTCAAAGCTCCCGTGGCCCCGCAGGTCTTTTTTCCCTCAGCCCGCACTCATCGTACTAGGACAAATTTGTATCTGCGCACCCTGTTAGGACAGCGAGAGAAAAGAGCCAGGGCACGTTTAACCCGCTGGTAGCAGCCACAAGCGCTGATTCACAGCACGCTTGCTGACCGTAAGAGTTTCTTCTCCATTAGCGCGGGGGACAAAAGCGGGCTCTGGCGCACTTTTGCCTCCCCACGTACCCGCCGTGGCCACCCGGGGGGTGTCACTGCAGCCGGAGGCCGCGGGGGCACCGGGGGTTCAGCCCCGGCAGGGGTCGGCGGCCGGAGCTGCTCCCGCCGCCCCGCGGTGAACCCGGGGCGGTGACGGCGAGCCCGGGCCGAGGCGGTCCCGCGGCGGCGATGATCAGCCCCGGCCGGGCAGCCCCTCTCACCTGCGTTGTAGAAGCGGTCCAGCACCGCCGTCTCGCCGAAGTCCAGCTTGCCGAAGTGCAGGGTCTCCAGCGCGGCCCCCACCGCCTCGCACGCCTCCCGCAGGCTCTGCAGGGCGCCGCTCTCCGCCGCCAGCAGCGGCCCCTGGCTCGCCTCGTTGATCACGTAGGTGACCGCGGTCCGCCGGCCGCCACCCTTGGCCCGCGCCGCGGTGCTCGGGCAGGCGGC
>VZTE01000952.1:334756-380933 GCA_013397775.1 Eulacestoma nigropectus | reverse complement strand
CGCGTGGCCTGCGCCGCCGCGCAGTACTACGGCATGGCAGGTGCGGGGGGCGGCGCGGCGGGGGTGACCGGGAACGTGGCTCCTCATGGGAGGAGGAGGAGGCTGGAAACGTGGGTGTGCGTTAGGACAGACGGTGTCTGCCAAAGCATTTGGGGACGACTTCCCTTTCCGCTGCGTTTGTTTTGCTGTGGGACAGCGCCTGTGCCCCGCGGCCGGGCCGGGGGTGGCGCGGGAGCTGCCCCAGCCCTCCACAGCCCGCCGGCATCTGCCTCTCACCAAGTACCAGCCCGCTGCTGCCGTGGTGCTTCTCACGACGCCCTCGCTCATTTGATAGGGTCGAGAATAAATATGGTAGTAAAGACATACACAGTGTGAATAAAATGTCTGAAAATAACTTTCTCCGGTGACAGTACCCGAGGGAATGGCCTGAAGTTGTGTCAGGGGAGGTTTAGGTTGGATATTAGGGAAAGGTTCTTCACCCAGAGGGTGGTTGGATATTAGGGAATAGACTCCCCAGGAAAATGGTCACAGCACCAAACCTGACAGAGCTCAGGAAATGTTTGGACGATGCTCTCGGGCACGGGGTGTGACTCTTGGGAATGGTGCTGTGCAGGGCCGGGAGTTGGACTCAGTCCTGATGGGTCCTGTCCAGCTCAGTGTATTCTGTGATTCTGTGGCTTCAGCTGTTCTTATCTCAGTCCCTGAGTGTCCAGGCAGGCCCTGGTGACCCTGTGGTCTCTTGAAGGAGCCAAGCTGAGTGTTCCTCAGTACTGGCACCTTTTTCATTTCCGGTGGGAGTATTGCTCCCCAAAACATTAATCTTAAAAAAAAAATTCTAAGTGTAGAATTACTTCAACAATATCCCTGTCAGATGAGAAAGCATAACCCATGTGTGTTTTATCAGAACTGAATTATTTGTTTAGTTTCTGGTGAGCTGTGTTTGTATTACTATATTCAGGAAGAGGGGGGGAAAGTGTTCTGTCTGCTGTGTTATCAAAAAGACAAAAGGGAACCCCGTGTTGGTGTGTCTGTCATGTGAGGCCCACGGGGAAAATGCAATTTAATAAGCAAGTCTTTTTCAACCTCACCTACAGATATACTGGAGTAAAAAAAAAACCAGTCAAAATCAAATCAGAACAATCTGATGTACATGAATTACTGTTTTAGAGAGCATGAGACCACAAGATGTTTAATTATGCAAGTAATTTTTTGGCCTTCTAGGGTTCAGGTGCCCTTTGTGTTTGCACACTGAAGCTACCAGAGAACCACCCCAGTTTCCTATGGCATCGGGGAACTAGTTGTGGTGTATTGTTTCATTTTCCTGCTTTAGGTTGTGGAACTCTGGCGGTGCTGGAACAAAGTGAAGCTGGGATTGTTCTGCTCAGGAGGTAATAATAGGTTTATCTTTTATTTTTGTAAGAGAAAACCTTACTGTTTGTTTGTGAGTACAAGGCACAACTGAAATTTTTTGGGTTATTGTTAGCGATATAAAGTGTTTTTTCTATGCTGAAGTAGCTACTGATACAGGTCTTTGTATTTACATATGAATTAATGCATTTGTATTTACATACAGTACAAAAGATATGTTTACATTGCATTGATTGTTATGGGAAGTCATCTGGCTTACACCATTTCCATAGTGTAAACCATTTTATGAAAAACTGACAATGTGAATTAAGAGCAGCTTCTCTGCCCTAGCTTGAAATTATGAGTTCTAGGTTTTTAGGAACAGTGACACCTAGATGTTGCATAAGATGCCCTTATGGTTGACTATACTGAAAATAGTGCAGGAAGCTACATCAAGTTGTGGAGGTCCTTCCTAGGAGATACAATTTTCTGAGGGTTTGAGAGGAGTTTGATTTTGTTGTGGATGGAAGGAGGAGAAAGGTTAGATAAGAGGGAGTTTAATACTTGACTGTTATTAACCTAAAATGTTTTAAGGAAAGTCTTGAAACAGCGATTGTTTAGATTAAGGTGGCTGACACTGAAATGCTTAAAAAATAGTTAATCATATTCAGAGAAACTGTTTTTCATTCACAGTTATAAAACAAGACTCTTTGAATATGTTCAACATTCTGTTACTTTTGCTCTGGTTTAGTACTGTTCATTTCTGTTTCCAGTGACTCCACTTATTTTGTAGTAGAAATTCCTCTTGAGTTCCTGACCCACAGACTGTTGTTTTCTCTGTCAGAGTGTTCTGTGCATGGCTTTCCCTTATCATTACTGCAGAGTGCCATGAAATTTGACCTAAGCTTAGCTGAACCTTCAGTGAAAAGGAGGTAAATAAATTTGTATTTGCCATCAGATAATACTACAGTCATTGATAATTATGACAGAGTAACTAATATATGGCATCAGATCCCGTATAGTGAATTGTTGGTGTGTTGAAAGCCTTTTCAAGGGAGTGTAGAGATCTTCAGTAAATTCATGACTATGTTTCTGTTGGGTTTTCATTGTGACTCAGATTCATAATGGTGTTGTGAATTGGATAGGGCTCTCCCAACACAGTTTTATTTCTTTCTTTACCACAGTTATTAGAAACAAAGTGCTCTTACATCCTGGAGAAACCATAGGTTAGACTGAGGCATGTTGTACCTCTGTTTGTGTGGCAAGTTTTAGATTGAAATCAGAGTTTCTGTGTGTGGAAGGTCCTTGGCTCGTTTATGCTTTAACTTAGTCTGTTCTGGCATACGGTTGTAGAAATTGACATTCAAACAAGTGAGTTAATTTTGAGGAGATTCACTTGAAACTCAAATATATAAAAATGCTGTTTAGAATGGTAAAAAGGGTGATTTAAAGAAATACTTTCTTTGCATGTAACTAGTCGAGACTTTTATGTTGTGCTTTCTCACAGACTAATATCTTCATTTTTCCAATTTAGTTTTGACTGGAATGATGGCCTGTTTGATGTGACCTGGAGTGAGAATAACGAAAATGTGTTGATCACTTGTAGTGGAGATGGATCTCTGCAAATCTGGGATATGGCTAAAACCAAAGGTCCACTGCAAGTCTATAAAGAGCACACTCTGGAGGTAAATCTGGCAAACTTAAAAAATTTAATGGATGATCTTATGTTTGAATAATTAAAAGATTTATTTGTGGTCTTATAATCAAAAGTGGCTTTTTGTTTTCTGTTTTTTAACTTTTTTGGGTCTGTGGTTTGAATTAATAACTTGAATATAAAGAGAATACACATATTCTTGTGCATGTTCATATGCTGTAGTAGGTACTGCTTGATGGCACAAATCTAGTAAATTCAGAAATAGCATTTGTGGTTCCTTACAGGCTAAGTAATCATTGTGATGTATGAAATTACTGCAGTCATACTGTGATTTTTAGAGAGCCTTATTAGATAAGTCTAAATCAGACAGCTGATACATCAGTCTTATTCTTGAGGTTATGGAGTGATACACATTATGCAGATCCTTAGCACTTGGGTTGCACTCGGATCTGCTTATCCTTTTCCCTCCTAGCATCTGTGAGATCCTGCTCAAATAACAGTAGACAAATGTTGGGACAGTGAATGTTATTTTAGCCTTGGTTTGATACTGTTGCTTTTGATTTTCTTAAAATCTCAGTTTCTTTATGCAGTGCTGTATGGGTAGAGAAGAATGTTATATTCAGGTTCATAAATATATTTGCATAGTTTTAAGGATATTTGTACTGTAGTACATATATCTTCCCTGAAGTGATTTTTCTTCCCTTTTTTTTAAGCCTTCCTTTTAACCCTCCATTCACTTCTATCAAGTCTTTGAACTTAAGATGCAGTCAGTTTTAGCCTGGATTACTGATGCTTTATCTAAATGACATCAATCTCAATAAAATAATCTAGTAGATATGTAGTCAAAAACTGATGGAGGAAATTCAGTTTTGTTCCCAAAAACCTCAAGATTTTTTCAGATATGAAGCACAAAGCTAAAAGCTGAGTGACTGCAGTTACACAAGAGTCCATCTTCTGTACCTTTTTTTTTTGTAGTTTTTCTATTTAGATTTAATACGTATAGTATGAAAACTGAGAATTTTGAGAGAGGAGTTTGTAGCTGCGATCAGGATTTTATGATAGTGTTCAAAGGCTGATAGTGGTTACAGAAAGATGTAGGTGAAGCATACTACCCCTTCCTAATCATTAATCCCTGTCTGACATTTTTAATGACAATTTTGTCACTGCATTTTATGTTATTTCTAATGCATGATTGACAGGGATCTGTTTCTTTTTTTCTAAATGACATCATTGTTCCTTCACAAAAAGAATGTGCATTTTGAATTTAAAAGTGAATTTGTATTATGAAAGGACCACGAGTTTTATTCCAGCACTAACCAACTGCTGAATCTCATGAATAAATTAGTCTAATTTACTTTAGTTTTGATGAAATCTCACTGGATTGTGAGATAATAGAATGCTTTAATTAAACTTGTCTTGTAAAGTGAGCCTGGACATTTATTTTAAGCCATTTTTTATGTTTTTGCATCTTTTTTTCCCTCGCCTTTTCATCTTGCCTGAGGCATTTCTTGCTGCTGTTTAGCCATAAGCTAGGGTTCATTTATTTTGTGATTGAAGATAAAGCACTACAAGATTAGCAGCTATGGTTTATGCTGTGTTATTAGTCTTTCCCAGTTGCTCAACACAGCTTCCATTGAAGTGTCTGTAAATTTATGTTGGAGGATAGCATGAAAAGGAAAGAAGAATAAAAGTGAACCTTACTTGGTTCTTCACACTATCTCCTTTTCATCCTCTTCCTATTACCTAGACCTGTCACGTGCCAAATGGACAGTATCTCTTGTTTTTCCTGAGCCTATTGTCTGTTCTGTTTGTAATTCTTGCCCGAAGGAGAGTTCGCCCAGGTCCCGCTGCCTCCGCTGCAGCTGCAGAGCACTGAGCAGTCCCAGCCCTGTGTGCCATATGTGCCCAGGTCTGTGTCACAGCACGTGCTCAGCAGATCTACGTGCTGATAGCTTGGGAGCGAGCTGGGAACCCTGTGTGTGCTTTGCCTTATCCGTAAAATAGATCTGATACATCCCGAGTATAATGCATTGAACGTGGGCTGCGTGAATTGTGTGACACAGGTGCATGTTTCCCAAAGATCTGTTTCTCTCTGGAAAATCTTGACTATGAATATGAGAGCCAAGCACTTACTGAGCTGTTGTGTGAAAGAGGCATACTTTCCAAACAGCAGCAGCTTAGGACTTGAACTCAGGCCGTCACACAGATTCAGGGGTAAAGAGAGAGGCTAATGTTTGTGAGGAGCTTGGGAGCCACTTTGGAGAACTGTCATGTCTTCCATTCTTAGAATATATTGAGAGGTACTGGTGTGTCTCCTTTGTTACTATTTTAGTAGGAAGAGTTAGATTGGAAGGGAGCATGTTTTAATGAGCTGTAGTACAATTAGTTAGCTAACAAAAGTAGAAAAGTCAAGAGGTAAAGATGTGGTTGCAAAAAACCCAGAAGAATTACCTCTCAGCTGGTTACATGGCTTTTGTCAAGTACGGTCCCAATACATTTGGACTATAAGCTCCTCGAGGAAGAGAGTTAGTACAAAATGGTTCTAGAGCAGTATGGCTTTCAGTATATGGGAAGCAGGACTTTGTCAAATAAAAAAGGAGAGTTGCAGATAAAGCACCTTGTTTTTCTCTGGGCAGTGGTTGCCTTCCACTTATGGAAAATAAGCAAATAGATGAAAACCAGTTCATTTAAGCTGGATCTAGGATAGACTGAAATATTTCTTAGGAAGGAAAATGCTCAGAAATAGCTAAATATTACCTCGATTTCCTTTCTCACACAGGACACTTTCCATAGAAGACTTTGACAGTTGCTGGATTTCCTTCCCTTTCAGCTTCTCTGCTTTTTTAATCTGGTGACACAGGTCCAAGCATATCCACCTTGAAAACAGGGTTGCTGTTATTAAATGCACGATTCCATCTATCCAAGACAAACACAACATCTAGTATGTTGACTTGCAGACCATATCCAGTGCTGTGCTAGAACTAGATTATCCCAGGTGCAGTACAAATCCTCGGTGGTTAGTGGCCCAGCTGCTGAGAGCAGTGCCACCTGCTACTTGTAGGTAGTGACCACATTTCTGATAATTGTCCTAGGAGCTCTGACTGGGTCAGGAGGTGAAGTGGATGAACTGTTTTATCTATTATTTATCCACCTTATGCTGAAATGGTTCATGTCCTGCTGCAGCTTATTGAATCACTTTGGTGTTAAGTAAAACCAGACAAAACAGAATGCACCTTCCATCAAGTAGATAAAGATGTGTATTTGAAGATGGAAGTTGTGCATGTGCTTGAGACTTGAGGATTTTAAATAACTTGAAGAACTGCCTTAGTGCATTTGTTTTTGTGAGGCAGCAGAGCTGAAAAATCAGCAGTGAAGGATGGAGTTAAGATATCCTCTGTCAAAGCAGGGACCAGCATTAGAACATGCTGTCAGGGAAGAGGGAGCTTATCTCAACTAGGCAGTTAAAAGTAATTCCTTAATAGCTGAAATGAGTAGTTAAGAGGGAAATTGAGTTTTTAATTTATTTTATTTTACTTGTTTTAGGATTTGGATGGTCAAAAAAGAGTGCCATAGAACCTGGAAAAGATGAAAACCAGGAGTATTTTATGACATATATTTCTTAGGAGAATTAAATATAATAAAAAAGCATTTATTGTTACTCAGCTAAGATCTCAAAGTCAACTCTGAAGAGAGATGGCATTTACAATGAGAGATGGCTAGCAGTTGGAAACTGTAGATCTTTGAATAAAATTGGATCAGCAATAAGAAATCAAGTCTAAATTAGGGCTTTTAAAATGGTAGACTTCTAGTGGTGGTAGATGTATGTGGATTTTGGTACAACTTTTCTTTTTCCTCCTTTTTGGCCCATCTTTGATTTTTTGGATACTTGTCTTAGCCTGTATGTACCTTTAATATCTGACTGAGATGCTAAATATAATTTTTGTTCAGGTAAATGGCATTGTTGGCAGTCTTGTTGTGCTTTTGCGGTAAATTTTTTCAGCTGATTAGGATACAATCTGCAGATCCAAGTCTGCTTTGTGAAATTGGCTAACTACAGCCTGAAACTTGTATTCTGATGCTCTTTCTAAACTATGCTCTTATGTCATTTATAGGCATATAGTGTTGACTGGAGCCAAACTAGAGGAGAGCAGCTAGTGGTGTCTGGTTCATGGGATCAAACAGCCAAGCTGGTATGTTGGTTTTCTGCTGAAGCTGAGAAGTGTGATTTCTTTTGGATCTGATAGTTCTTTGTGTTAAACAGTGAACTTAAGCAACATGGATTCTCTTTTCCTGTTTATTTTTACCTTGCAGCTGAAATTCTGCTTTAACTGAGATATTGCTTAAACTCTCAGTTGATACCAGTTTAAGTGTACAAATGCTTTTTTAAAAGAAGTTCATTTAGTCCTTTCTGGATGTATATATAAAGTTTTTTTTTTTTTCAATGTATGAAACCCTTTCATTTCTTACTGAACGTGTATCTCAACAGTTTTCTTTTTTCCTTTATTCAGTGGGATCCAGCTGTGGGGAAGTCATTATGCACTTTTAAAGGCCATGAAGGGGTCATTTACAGCACTATATGGTCTCCACACATCCCAGGTTGTTTTGCATCTGCCTCAGGTAAGTGTGATGGTAAAGAGGTTTTCAAAACAAAAACCCAAAAGCCACCTTCTGTGTTAGTGGATTAGTTCGGCACTTTGTCCAGCAGATGGTAGTGCGTGTCATATACACTTGTGCTATAAAAATGGAACAAGGGAAGGTAAATATATTGATGCAGCTGGATTTGTATGTTCTGTTACAATCAGTAGTTCATCCTCTTGGCCATTTAAACAAGGATTGGGAGTTTTCTAGCAGTGACCTTGTGGCAGTTTTTTCTGTTATTTTATATAGCTCTCTTCCATTCATCTCACTCTTGTTATTGACCAGTAAATCATGTTATATGCTTTATTTTTTGTTTTGGCCTATGTTTTTGTTCAAATTATCTCAAGTGTCAGTAGACTATTAACTCTGTGAGAAATGTAGTCAGTTCCCACTGAGCTTTTTTAAGTACTTCTGTAGATCTGTGTGCCTTGTTCTCTGGGAAAGGTAATAATCAATTTTACTTTTCTGCTTTGGCCAGTGCTATGGGTCTTGCTGGTAAATACAATCATAATTGAGTTGGGTGTACCCAGAGGCAAAGAAAGGTGAGGTGGCAGTGTTTTCCAAACACTGCTCCTGCTTCAGAGGCACAAGGAGAGCTCTGGAGTGACACCTGGAGCCCAGCTGATGATTAACTGAGGGAGAGGTTCTGTGAGCCACAGAGTTTGCCTGGGAAATAGAAGGGCTGTCTTAATACAAATATTGATAGATTAACTCCGGTGGCCTAAATGTTTCAGATTTCAAATCTGTTGTACTCCTGTACTGATTTAACTAGAAATTGTTTGGCTCTTATATCAAGAGGGTAAGCGGGTACAACTATTCTTTCCTGTTACTGATGTTAGAGAGACAGTGTGTACTGGTCTTCCCTATTCTGTGAGAATTCAGATGAAAAAGTACATGTGGCTTTCATAAAATTTCAGTCTGGCTATCTCCATCTGATTCTGCCTGCAGAGTTTAGCTAGAATGATGAACAAGTAACGTTTATTTGTTCTAACATAGTAGTGCTTGAAAGCCAGATGATGGAGCACAGATGTTTCCACCTTATGTGGTGGATACTTGTCTAAGAGGATGTGCAGAAACTTACTGGATTGAGCCCTGCATACTGTATGAACATTTCTACTGAAATGCAGCTATCTATATACTACAAAATACTAGCTAGGTACCATTTGGTCAAGGTTAAGTGCTTAGTGTTTTTTGCAAGTTCTAAGGAATGTTCTCTCTAAAGTCCTGCTTAGAACCCTCCTGTCCATGGTAGCCTTACTCATACAAAATTTCTGGCATTCTAGATGAACAAAAGGGCTTTGCTGATACAGCTAATTATTTCAAATTTGAACCTCTAGGATATGAAGCCAAACTTTCTTCTAATACATTGTCACTTGAACAGTTTTGGGAAACATTGATTGTTAGATGCTGTATGTCGTGGTACCTAAATTTGGTACAGCAGTTGATCTGTTCTTTGAGTGACTCAGTGGGTGCAGCTGTTGGAAGTTTTTGACTGAAACACTACGGAGTTCCTGTTCTTCTGTGAATTTTTACTTTGGCTCTTGGAAGGGACTAATATGCTGCTGGAGCCTAAAGCTAATTGCAGTCAATTTTCACTCATTGATGGAAAAACAACATGTACAAAAGACACAGTATTCTTCTTTAAGTACTACTTGGGTGTGAAATAAAAATCTGCTATCAGTACACTGATGGTGTAATTCTGGGTATAAAATCATTAGGTAAGAGAAAAAAAAGTCTTTAAAATGATGGTGAACTTCCTTCCAGTTTCCAAAATAAAATGTCTGGTGTGCTTCTAGATGAAATAACATAGAAATCATGACATGCTGATATGGAAAAGGTTTCTGTGTTTGCATTGTTTACATTGAAATTTTCCCGTGGTTTGATTGGATTGCTTCACTACCGAAAATACATATTGGGAGTCATTTCTTTGGTCAGCAGGACTGTGGATAGTAGGACTCATGACTCTCTAGCTCTGTGTATAAATGCCATTTCCTTATTGTAAAAGTATATCACACAGCTGATGTTCAGAGAGTTTATTGTTTAGTGCTTAATGACATTCTACTCTGTCAGTCAAGATATGTGATGAAAGTGAAGTAGAACTGTTCAAGGAGGCTGGTTGTCCTCATTTAAAACTTGCTATGATCTGCATACTCTATAAGGATGACAGAAAATCATGGGACAGAAAGCTAAATTTCACTGATGATTCATCTTCTATTGAGCTAAAGTTGGAGCTGGAGAGAAACTTGAATCTCAATGTGATAGTACTGTGTCAAATTTAGAGCTGTTCCCTTCTTTGGGATGCACTTGCTGGAAAGGTTGACCTGCAGTTTTATGGTCTCTTATTTGCAACTTTTTGTTGTCTTGAAAATTAGTAACTGAAATGTGTCTGGAGGGAAACTTTTTGTACTTCCTTTCATCTCACTTGAGTTTTTTCACTTTTTAAAACAATAGCTTTTTTGGATGTTGTTATTGAAAATAATTGAAACATTCCTTTCTCGAAGGAGTCTGTACTGCTTTGGGATTGTAAGGTGTCTGTGTCTTTTTTTTCTCTCTTTGCCCCACCTGTCCCCTTTCTCTCATCCCACCTCACACATACCTACTCACAACCATGTACTTGGCTGCTGTCTTAATAGTATAGTCATAATGGTTGAGACATGATATAGTCATAATGGTTGAGACATGAACAGTTTCATGTTGCAGCATCTTCAATTCTGCATGTACTAGTAAAATAAGTTAGGTGTGTTGTAAACCACAGATTGGAAGAAATGTTGGTCGTTAAATACTTCTGGTTAAACTAAATGCAAGTAAAGCAATGCACTCTTTTCTTTTTTTTTTTTTTTAAGGAAGTAAGAAAGGAGAAAGAAGGTTTAAAAACATTCTGCATGTCACACACCTGCCATTTTTCTGCTTTTATTTGAATCCCCATAGAATCCAACAGAAGTTTAATTTCCATGTAACTAATTAGTTTGTGAACACTGAAAACAGAAAACCAAACAGGACTGCAAACCACAGTAAAATAGCTGCTCAAAAGGATCAGCTTGTGCTTGAAGCTAATATTTGATTTTGAAATAATGGCTTTCTCTCAAGCTATTATGAAACTAGAAAAAGAATACAAGTGAAGAAAATGAGGAATTTAAGATAGCAATATACAGCAATTGAAAAAGAATTTGATACTAGGTATAGCTTTTTTGCTTCATTAAGTCTCCATTCTGAATACATACAAGAAAAGTGAGCTTGTCGGCAGTGGACAATAAAATGCAATTGAATTGCAAAAGATATATGTCTGATGCTTCAGTTAAATTAGGTTTTATTCAGCATCTAATAAACTTCCATTTAACATTTACAGGGATGTGTGAGGTACTTTACCATGCTGTTACCTTCATGTGGAATCATTTGTACTTTCAAAAAGAAAGTAAATGGCCTATCTTTTTTTTTTTTAAATTGGTATTTAATAGTAACAGAGCATACTGTTAATTCTGTGTTTGTAAATAAGTGCTGTTGTGATGTCAGTAACAATTTCTGAGCAGATAAGCAGGATGTTCAGGTGTACGTGTGGCACCAAACCAGAGCCCTGGTAAGTGTCTGCCTTACGCTGAAAACACACGGATGTGGAAAATGTCATTAAAGAAGTGACATGAATGTTTGACAGCAGCCTCATGGCTAAAGGGTTTTATTGAGTCATTATGTCATTTGCCTAGTAGATTATTTGTAATTTTTTTTTTTTTTAACCAAGAGAGCAAGTTGGTGAGAAGCTCATAAAGAACGTTAGAAATGCACGCAACAGTAATATTTAGTCAAATGTTAATCAGTTCTGCTAAATGATTCTCCATGACTGCAGGGCAATAGACCTTGCTCAGTCCTGTGGTTTATAAAGAAAACATCCTTTTTAATATCAACTGGATTTATCGTCCTTTAACAGTAGAAAGTATTTAATGAATACCATTTTACCTTCATCTGCATAGCTGTAGTGTTCTTTGATACAGATACAACACTGACAAATGAAAATATGAATGTTTTGGATTCGACAAAGCCCAGATTTAGAATGACTGATAGCTATTTTCTTAAATACTGGGGCCTTAGTTTTAATGCTGCATTCCTTTATAAATCACTCTAAGTTTACTGGTCAGGGCAGGTACATAATTTTAGTAACATCTTAACTCATGAATAAGGGAAAGAAATTTTTTCGAAATCTTCCTGACAATGTCTGTATTCATCAGTATTTAGATCGATTCATTGTATTCTTTGCTCAAAGACTTATTTTTCAGACTGAAAGCCCAGGGCAAAAGATCTCCTCGTACCACAACAAGGTGCGAAAATTTCTGATAAATTTTTATTATGTTGACAAAAGTGTTGGATGACTGTAGCTTTGGTGCTTTACAAATGAACTTTTAAATCCAGGTCCCACTCTTGTAAGCCCTTGCATTGAGTGCTAGACTTAAATGTTAAAACTAAAAACCATTGTTTATCTCATATTCTGTTTTACTGCCAGCCCTGAGTTAGTGAGTTGCCTTTTAAAAATTCTCTTCTTGCTTACTGGTCTCTTGGTGATAAACGTGTGTAGTAAAGGGATTGTCAAGCTGTAGTTTCATAAATCAGGCTGGCATGTAGTCTTGGTACACCTTTCTGTGCTTGGTATTCAAACTGTAAAAAAACCTGTGATTGAACAAATTATTTTGCATGAAATAATGAGCTGGGGAAGGTGTACATCTACTAAGAGAACATTTACTGAATTAGTTGGAAAGAATAGCCTTGAGTGCAGCTTCTCAGTAGAGGTGTTTTTCATATTTCTGGACCAAAGTTTGGGGTTGTCAGGTCTTTGACATCAGTTTTCTAAAGTTCCAGCTCACATTCCTGCCTCAGAAGTAGCACTGAGCAAAAGAAGGAGTTATTGGAGAGTAGGGCTTGCGGACAAGTAATTCCAAAGATATTTATGTTTATTCAGGTTCCTTAGAAATGGAAGAAATAATTTACTGTTTTCAGCTATGACAGTGGTTTCTCATGAGTTCCAAAGCACTTTTTTCTAGAGGTTTGTATTGCATCCATTTGTGTGCAGCATGGGTCCACTTTTTGCTTCTTATGACTCCTGGTTATTTTCTTGTTTAATGTGTTAGAAAAAATGCCATCGTGAACAAGGTTCAAGTCTTTGCAAAAAAATGGTCATTTTTGAAATACAAACCCTAAAGGGATAAAAGAATAAGATGCTTCAATTTACTGCCTGGTACATTGTTGTACAAATCAAGCATCTAGAGAGCAAGCTGACTGTGGAGTTACTGTGGCTTGTTGCACTTCAGCTAAACTGCTGTTTATACTAGAAGCTTTTGAAGTACAATTTACTTGCTTAGTTTGTTGTGTCAAATCTATGTAATGACATGAAGTGAGTATTTTCATTTGCAATCTGTTACTTCAAGACATAACAGCACAGTATTGAATTCATCCAAATCTTGTGCTCCAGTGTTGTGGTTTAACCCCAGCCAGCCACCAAGCCCCACAGAGCCACATGGTCACTCTCCCACCAGTAGGATCAGGGAGAGAATAGGTAGAGTAAAAGTGAGAAAACTCGTGGATTGAAATAAAGACAGTTTAATAGGGGAAGCAAAAGCCATGCACACAAGCAAAGCAAAACAAGGAATTAATTCCCTGCTTCCCATGGGCGGGCCCATGTTCAGCCATCCCCAGGAGAGCAGGGCCCCATCATGCGTGACAGTGACTTGTGAAGACAAACACTATCTCTCCAAACGTCCTCCCACTTCCTCCTTTGTTCCCCTACTTTATATACTGAGCATGATGTCATAGGTCTGGAATATCCCATTGGTCAGTTGGGGGTCACCTGTCCTTGCTGTGTCTCCTCCCAACCTCCCATGCACCCCCAGCCCCCTCGCCAGCGGGGCACTATGAAGAGCAGAAAAGGCCTTGGCTCTGTGCAAGTCCTGTTCAGGAATAACAAAAACATCTCGATATTATCAACCCTGTGTTCAGCACAAATCCAAAACACAGCCCCATACCAGCCACTGTGAAGAAAATTAACCGTACCCAAGCCAAAACCAGCACATCAAATAAGCTTTACTAAATCATCCTCTAATGTACAAGCTGAAGTGTTTCTCAGGAAATGAGTTTATCCCTCAATTTATACTATGTGCTAACCATAGTAAAGTACTGTATATAGCACATGCTATAATATAAAGCACTTTCAGGTTATGATATTTTGTATTAGAATCTCATTATTATTAAATGGTTTAGTGTTCAGAAGAAATAAGCAGTAACAGCTTTTTTGCAGTAAATTAATACGTGTTGTGTCATTTGGGTTACTGGTAGGTATCTAGCCAATACTGCTATTCGCTGAAGAATGGTTTAATCATAAGTCATGACTGTGGTCAATTTTGAAATAAAAATTTTGTCCCAAGATTTATGTAAAATCCTCTTGGGAAACACTGAAATAAAGATTTCACTAACTTTATTTTTTTAAATTTTATTTTATTTTATTTTATTTTATTTTATTTTTTTATTCTTTTCAGAAAAACAATTGGTTGGGCTCTTCCCTAAAATAACTTAAAACGCTTCTAATTTTTAGCTTGACGGCATTTTGTGTCTAAAATTGACCACTTGGGAAGTATATTTTCACTGGTAATTATGTGTACTTGCTGAGTGAGTTTTGCTACATGGAGATATATTTTGTGTATTCGGTAGCACTCTTGGATGATTTAACTAAAGCTGTTATTTGTGTCACTCTATTTCTGTCTCTTTGTGTGGAATCCCATGAGCTTTATTATTCCTGTTCTAAGTTTTCTTGTACTATTGTATTGGTTTAGCCCCTGTTGACAGCTCAGCTCCACGCAGCCACTCAGTCACTCCCCCACGGTGGGGTGGAAGAGAGGCTCAGAAGGGTCAAAGCTGAAAAACTTATGGGCTGTGGTAAAGACAGTTTAATAGGTAAAATGAAAGCTGTGAATGGAAGAGTGAAACAGGGAATTCATTCTCCACTTTCCATGGGCAGGCAAGTGTTCAGGCATTTCTTGGAATGCACGGTTCCATCACGCATAATGGTTACTTGGGAAGACAAATGCCATCATTCCAAACATCTCTTTCTTCCTTCTTCCCCCAGCTTTGTAAGTTAAGCATGATGCCATGTGGTATGGGGCATCCCTTTGGTCAGCTGTGGTCAGCTGTTCTGGCTGTGTCCGCTTCCAACTTCTTGTGCAACCCCAGCCCCACCACTGGCAGGGCACCATGAGGAGGTGGAAAGTCCTTGACTTAGTGTAAGGTCTGCTCAGTGACAACCAAAACCTCAGTGTGTTGTCAGCATTATTCTCATCTTAAATCCAAAGCACAGCACTGTACGAGCTACTCAGAAGAAAAATATCTCTATTTCAGCCAAAATCAGGACAATTGTCTGTGATAGAAACAATCAGCACAATCATTTTAACATGCATAAAAAGATTGGTTTTGAGAGTCATGAGATTTGGGTTCTGCTTTTAATTCTCCCACAGATTTTCTGTTTGATTAAGGCTAAATAATTTAATCTGGTTTAGTATTTAAAAATACATATAAGTAAAATCGTTCAGTGGCACTGCAGACGTACTTTAATTGCAATGGTTTTGGCTTTTTACAAATGTGTGTAGTGATAGAAAAAGGGGTAATGCTTTAAACTGAAAAAGGGTAGGTTTAAATTAGATATTAGGAAGAAATTCTATACTGTGAAGGTGATGAGGCACCAGAATGGGTTTCCCAGAGAAGCTATGGATGCCCCATCCGTGGAAGAGTTCAAGACCAGGTTGGATGGGGCTCTGAGCAACCTGGTCTAGTGGAAGTTGGTTCCTGAAAAACATTGTACCTGTCCTAGTTAGAATCCTTCTCCCCTTCAGATTGTCTTTAAGGTTTCACGTGGTTTTATTAACCTCCCAAATACATAACTATTTTTTTGTAGTTACTGTTATACCTCTGCACTGTTTGGGAATGATTGCTTAGCTGGTTGTTCTCAAAGGACTTCGGAGATGATGATTTATGAGTTTGGGTAAAATATATCTATGAGTAAAAAAGGTAGTATAAAAGCTACATGAAATTTAAATCTTAAATAAACTTTATCTTTTCACTATCAGACATTGTCATTCACATTAGCAGTCTTTATCCTGTGTATAAGGATGATGTAGATTAGCATCAATTGAAAAGTTTTGAATAGATGAGTGTATATTGTGTAGTTTTATTGATTCGTCCAAGATTTCACAAATATTCATTAGAAAGAAAGCAAGCAAGTACAATGTATAAACAATTCTGAAATCATAATTATCTAACGGACCAGTAGAAATCTGTTGCCATAGAAAAATTGCTTTTTACAAAAATAGAAATATTTTATGGGGGAAATGTTGGGTACTTTTGTGGTTGCCTACTTTGGGATGTCAACTGGAAGTATCTGTTAATGAATATGATTGTACTAGGTGTGCTTTCCTTGTACTTTCTATTATTATTATCCTACTTTTGCTTTATGCTTGTGGAAGAAGTGCATCCTCGGTATTTGTAGTACTCACGGAAGTGTGGAAATTGCAAAATTTTTAACTGCAGCTTTTGTTGAAATTAAATGTAAATCTATATATGTAATGGAGATAAGTTTGAGGTTAAAAAAAAAGTTTGTTAAATGTGCACTGAGTCAGGATTGCACTCTTTATCAGGGCTTTTTTTAATTAGTCTGATTTTTCTACTTAAATGGAAAAATTGGATTTGCCTTTGGCTTTAACTCAGTCTTTTCTATTCACAGAAAGGTTCACTTGCATGTTGTGTTACTCCATTAAAAACATTTCACTGATAGTGCCAGCCAGAATTAATAACTGCTAAGTCTAGCATTTTCAAAGAAATTTAAAAAAAAAGGAAAATAACAATTTTTTTTCCTTTTCTCATGCATCAGCGTTTTCTATTAAAGAAGAAATAATTGGGGCAATTGTATATTTAGTGTCAAAATTGATATTGGCTGAGTAACTTACTTTTCCAAATGTTTTTGGCCCTCATAATGCTACTGTAGCATCTCTGTAGCAGTTCATTCTAGTTCACCTAGGTTTATATATTCATTTGCCTGGGGAAAATGATCCTGTCTGTAGTGTTTCCCCTTCAAATCTATGTTATCTGATAAAATTAAAATAAAAGCTTTTTAAGAAGCCCATTATATTATCTCAGAAAGACTTAAAACTCCAACTGAACTGTCCTCTGCAGGCAAGCAGATCAGCAAGGCTAATAGAGAGTGGATGGGCGTACTACCTGTTTTTTTGCCAAAACCCTGCTGCTTGTGTTTCTTCCTCTCCTTATGTTGCCCTGTTTTTATAAGCACTGTAGTGATGTTTGAGGCTTCAGCTGGCTGCAGGGTGCCGTTGTCAGGAGTACTATCTGTGTACTGAGCAGCAGTCTTCCTCTTGACAGTAGAAGAAGGGAGTGAAAACAGTGAGAAACTGGGTGTTGTTCCCACCTTACAGACGGGGAATTTATCCACCAGGAGTATGGCATCTCTCACAGTCGGGAGGGCTGAGGACGAGCCAGCCAACACCAGAGCAAGGCCCCCCAAGGTCTGTGCAGCTCCGCAGGCAGAAAGCTGAACTCGTGACATATAGTGAACCAAGCTCTTTCTGCCTTATTTTTTTAATGCAAACTTTCCAAATTTTTTATGGGTTTTTTGGTGAAGTCTGCAGGGTCTGGAAGTTCATGCAATTAGGAATTTTGTTTTGGCTCTAAGGATGGTTTTACTTGATCCGTAGCCAGTTTCTTGAAAAGAGCTATGATTTTTTTGTGCCCAGCTGTATATGTTATAGCCAGTGACCAACAGGGCACTAAAACCAAAATGCTTGTATGTAAATGTCATGAAAATAATAATAATTATAAGGAAGTATCAGTAATTTCTTCAGTAGCAAGGTAAAACAGTGTTTTTTAAATTTAGGTAGTATTGATACATGCTTCCTATAGAAATCATGGGTCTTTTCATCACCTTTTAGTGACTAAATTTGTCTCTTGAATGAACATAGGCATAATCATCAATTCTAATTAATTTTGTTTCTCTGTAAGCTAGAGAGCTAGAGAATCCGTTTTTGCTGACACAAAGCTAAATATTCAGGGCTAATGAGAAAATCCGAATTTTAAAAATTGAAAAGCATAGTTATCCCGTCAGCTGATGCAGCTATGTCTTTATAAGCCGTTAGGAGCTGAATTTGTAAGAAGAGTGTATACAAATGCTAAAGATCTTTAGGGGTAGAAGAAAATTTATGGCTGGAGGTAAAGAGAGAGGCACAGGTGATTAACAGCTCTTAAGTTAAGCTGGACTCCCTTCATTACTCTCTGTGTGTGTGTGTGTGTGTGTGCGCGCTCCGGGGTTAAAGCACATGTTGCCTTTCATATCAGTAACAGTTACAGTAGAATGACTTTATCTTCCCTTATTTCAACAAATGAGAGTAACTGCAGGCTTTATCCATGATGAATACAGGTGATAGATTTTCCTTTCATTGAAGGAATTTTGAAATAAGTTGTATATCAAATACTATTCACTTTTCTTTGTGCCAAAAACATGTGACTAGGTGGTACCATTCAGATGGCTTGAAAAGAAATCTTTTTCATGATTCTGATGTTCTAAGTTCATTTTTAAATGGACCTTAAGCTCCTAGTTTAATGAAATTATATTTAAGTCTTTAACCCTATCTCATTTTAATCAAATCTAGGTTTAAAAAATAGTGGAAGTGTTGGTAATAAAATGAAGTTATGGGGGTTTTTTCTGCAATGAAAGAGCAGTAGTAGGTTCAGATACCTTTTCTTGCATCAATCCAGCTTCTACAATTTGTCTATAATGTGCTTGCTTTATTTGGCATGCAACCATTTGTATTTCATACAGCTAAGAAACACTTGTCTGCTAAGTACTAATGGATTAACTGAATCCCATAACTGATGCAACAACATTGAATCAATTTCTCTTTGTTTCAGGTGATCAGACTTTAAGAATTTGGGATGTGAAAACCCCAGGAGTCAAGCTTGTGATACCAGCGCACCAGGCTGAGGTCTTGAGCTGTGACTGGTGCAAATATGATGAGGTATAAAACCGTTCATCCCACTGTTTTGCTAATTGAACTACTCTCATTAAATAGCCGGGGGGTTTACTGCAACATTAATGCATCTTCTCTTTATGAAAGTATGCCTAGTTGCTTTGTTGCTCTCATTCCCTATTACATCTCCAGAAGAGCTTTGTTCTGACAGATGGTCAGCCCAAGCAGATGAGAGATTTTGCTTACTCTTTTGTCTACGGGCAGAGTAGTTAATAGTGGAAAACCAGTTTGTGTTTCTCTGTGCTCCTTAATTTACACACTGGGGACATAATTTATGATTTATTAATCTGTATTTTTTGATTTATCTAACAGTTAAATTGTCATGGTATGTCTGTGTTTTATCAAATCATCAGAACTTGCTGGTAACTGGAGCAGTTGACTGTAGCTTGAAAGGCTGGGATTTGAGGAATATCCGGCAACCAGTGTTTGTCTTGCTTGGTCATACCTATGCTATCAGAAGAGTAAAGGTAAGTTGTACTTTATTTCCCGTTGACCATCACTGAATTGTTACACAAATTTTTCTGGAAACCAGTAATATTATCTAATAACTCGGAAAAAAACAACAAGATTTTAGATGTTACAGTGGCTGATCTTGAAAACTTTCAGTTTAGCACTGTAAAACATTTTGATGTTTAGCTGGGATTTTACAGTAAATGACATTTTCAAAGTCAGTATATTTACACAAAGAGTGTTAGAGGGCTTGAGAGAGTGTTAGAAGGTGTACTTCAGCTAAGTTATATGGGAAATTTGAGATGGAGAAAACACTTCCCTTTAACTCATTTTTAGATGATGCTGTTCCTTTGTCTTTCCACACAAAGGGTCAATATTCACAGAGGACAAGGTATAGAACTCATTGTGAATACAAAATTTTTTGTATACAAAGAAAATATTAATGTGTTGAAAGAGATTTTGAAACTTTATGCATGGAAGGCTACAGATGACTTTACTGGATCTATGTGCAACTAGAACACCCACCAATAAGACTTTGTTCTAGATGCACAATGACATTTTTTCATGTTATATGAAAATATGTATCCAAATATCTTTTTAGGTAAACTCAAAAACTAACTATGTTTCAGTGTAAGATACTGAAACCAGCAAAGAATGTGAGAGTCAAATGCACCAATATCAAAGTCTCCTGGAAAAGGAGATAATACCTAATCCTTCTAAAGCCTTTCAGGAACAGGTATGTTTATTAATATTTTCTAGGAAGTCTGAAATGGCAGAGAAAAGTTATCCCAGGTTGGTATTTTGCTTCACATGGCCTTGATGTGTTTCCAGCATGTTTAGAAGTTACTGTACGTAGTTTATAACTTGTCAGGAAAGGGTGTGACTCAGGTAGTCATTCCGTATCACAAATACTGTTAGTGGTCAGTCAACCTGAGAAGCTCCTGCTCTTCCTTGTCCCAGCTACCTCTGCCTGCTCTCCCCACTGGTGGTTAATGCTGAGTCTTTTTTTTTCTAATTTAACGCCTGCATGACCATTCTCTAATTCGGCTCTGTGAAATATTTTTCATAGCCGAAGATGCATCCACATGCAAAGGAGACGTCTCTGAGAGTACATGACTTCTATCCCATCTTACCAGGCTTTCATTGCTTCCGTTTCAAGACAGACATGGTCCCTGAGGACATAAGATGTGGCAGTGTGGACTAGCACTTCGAGGTGGTGCAGCGTATATCCACTTGTGTGGTATCACTCACCAGTCACACTGAATTGAGAGAGAGACTTGAACGCTGCCTCGATAGAGGCAGCTGCCCCTACTGATATCCCTTCCCCTGCGTTGTCCCTACACTAGCGATTATCAAGCTGCCGCTGATGGCTCTGACTGAAAACCCTGTCCCTGAAAGTGACTAGTTTCTGTCTGGATCGCTAAGCTGTTTCAATCTGTTGCTCAACCACCCAATTGCAAGCCTTGACACAAAGGAGCGGGGCAGGAGCACACTGTTTGAAGTGGAAAGGAAAGTGGAAGCCACAAGTCTTGGCAGCAGTGCACTCTGAAATTAGCTTAAACCAACCATGAAATCACGCTCTTCAGTTGCCTGTCTTTTGTATTCTGTTCACTTGTTCAGGCGTTGTGTTGACTGTCAGATCTGAGGATGGCAAGGAATTCTACCCAACACAATACTGTCAGGATTCCTGCAGATTTCTTACGGTCTTTCACTGCAGTGCAGAGCATTATCAGCACATGAGGTCATCTGGAGTCCTTTTCAGGAGATTTTGATGTTGGTGCATTTGATTGTCACATTCTTAGCTGGCTTCAATATCTTACACTGAAACATAGTTACGGTTTTTGAGTTTACCTGTAAAGATATTTGGATAAATGCTGTGTTGGAGGTCAGGATGGCTGATATGCTGGTATCTTCTGCCTGTATACAGCTGTTAAGATGATAAAATTGTAGTATCTTACAGCTAAATGGAACAGAATTTTCTCTTATAGCAAAAAGACATTATGCAAATTTTTTCAACTTGCATGTGTAGCATTCTGCTAAGTATTTTGAAAGAGTTTGCTTAGATAAGTTTCTAGGATACTTAAGGTTAATGACAAAGCTTTGACAAGATGATTTTGCTTTATCTTAAACGATGGGGACATGCAAAGGGGGCTTATGGAAAGTGTACTATTGTTTTTTGTTGCCCATCAGACTTCTTCCCCGCTAGTATTCATTTTCCTGAGGTGCAGAACCCGTTTTTTCTGGGTTTTTTTCCCCCTCAAAAATAATTGTAGGAAATCTGCAGAGGTTCGAGTTCCAGCATGCACATCCCTCAATTCTGCTATAATAAAGAGCATGGAATGTTTTTTAATCTGTCAGCAGATTTCAGCAGCCATCAACATACGCTGCTCTCTTGGCAAGTTGGGCTTTTGTGGTAATAGCCCAGACTTAACATTTGAGTTTGCAGTTGCTGTGAATAATATTAGAAGTCTAGCAGGAAGTCCTACCTATGAACCATGGTGTGGGGGACCTGCATTTCAAACTCGGTTTATGTCAGTGGCTTGTTGTATTTCCTGCTGAGAAATACAGATTTTAAAATAGCTGGAAACTGAGGGTTGCCAAAAAACTAGAGCTGAGATGAACAATTTTTGCATGACTGCATCCTTCTTGCTGCAGTTCTTAGACCAGTCTGCAAGAGTCCATGGAAGAGTGTATCCTGTAAAATGCCCCATAGGAGAGGGGGAAATCATGAAGTGATGTTATATTGCCTTCAGTTTTTCCACTTATCTCCAATTTTCCCATTTGTATAAATAATTTCATAATGGTAGGATATAGAATTGATGACAGCAATATATCTTACGTTCTCTGCAGTATGGCACAGATTTTGTCTCTCTGAAAATAATTAACTGGTCACATAGCAATTTTGAAACTTGATTTATATATGAGATGAAACTCAGCCTGTTAGCCAAAAGCAGAATTTAATGACTGTTTATATGGCTGTTCCAGAACTTCTTAACTTTACAGCAGTTATTTGGCACTGCTCTAATGAAATCTAAGCAAACCAGGATCCCATAGAAGCATTTCTTGTGACTATGATTCCTTTTAATTAGAAGCATGGGGGAGAAATATATTGATGTAGTCTGTTTTGCTGCAGCATGATGTGGTACCAAACAAGACCATTTAAATAGTTAAACTTTGATAACTTGCTACTTACAGTAAGTCTGTATATGTTCACAATGTTTTAACTTTAAAAGTTGTTTTGTTTTCTTGCAGTTTTCACCATTCCATGCATCCATATTGGCCTCTTGCTCCTATGATTTTACTGTAAGGTACAGTATTTTCTCTAACTGGATAAAAATAGAAAGATGATCTATTTTAATGTGGCTTGCAATAGAAAGCAGTTCCAGAGTGGACATGCTGAAGTGCAGTTAATGTTGCTGTCAGATGCTTCATAAGCTATGTTGAAAACGCGTGGGCCCTTCAGTTAAAGGCCGGTTCAGTCACTCTGCTGAGCAATATCTGCTCTGTCAGATGCTTTCTGCAATCCTTTTACTTCACTGTACTGAACATAGTTTTATCCAGCTGTGATAATATCTGATAAGGAGGTAATACCCTCTTAAATTAATATAGTTAGGTGAACTCATGTTTCTGTGACACGTTTTTATTTAGGCATTTCATGAACAAAGTTTTTGTCTACCAGTATCTGGGAAAGCTTTAGTAAT
Organism: Eulacestoma nigropectus; assembly: GCA_013397775.1. Taxonomy (NCBI): domain Eukaryota; kingdom Metazoa; phylum Chordata; class Aves; order Passeriformes; genus Eulacestoma; species Eulacestoma nigropectus. The sequence continues at coordinate 358,083 of VZTE01000952.1, read as the reverse complement.
GTTCCACAGTGTGTATGCTGAAGCTCTTTAGATGGTATTTCTGCAAGTTCCCCTGGCTGCTCAGCATATCTGATACTGCTGAGGGTCTTACAGTACAGTTGTTTTAAAGCTAATTTAATATCCTAAAGAAGTTTGAATTTGATACTGGGATTTCTCTAAGATACACCATGTCATAAGTCAATACACTGTGAAGTATTCCTGAATACTTCAATTACATTCTTTGATCTACATTTTCATTTTCTAACAGGGACTGAATGTAGTAGGCAGTACATTAAGAAATGGGAGAAGCCCTCTTGCCTCCATAAATGACTGCAGAGTTATCCCACTTGTCCAAATCATCTCAAGTAATGTCACTTCTGGTTGTGTCCTAATTGGTCTGACACCAAACCTAGAGAGGTTCTGCTTCCAAAGGGAAATCTTGCTAATTCTCAGTGCCTGTATGTGTTGCTAAATCATAAATCTATCCAGTCTTCTGCCATAACATCATATAAAGTTGCATCATGAAGTTAACCCATTAAACATTGAAGTGACTTGATTGTGTTGTCATGCTCTTCCCCTTTTTGACACCAACTGTATATCCTTCAGGTTTGGCACTAATGTACTTCATGCAGTACTGAAATCTAGGGCAATTTCAGCTCTGACATTTTTGTATGTGGAAATTGTCAGTAAATATGGAGAGAGCTACTAGCTCACGAAGTGTTGTGTCTATAAATGCAGAGCTTGGGGACCTCTTCACAAAATTCACTCAAGGCATTATTTTTCTGTCCAAATGTTTACTTGTCATGACTAGGAACAGACAGCAGACTTGAAGAGATGAAATAAAGATTTTTAACAGTTTTCTAAAACTGTTCGGTTTGGTATGAGTGAACAAACACCAGAGAAGGCCAGGTGAAAGTCTTTGGAAAAGGTGTCACAAGCAAAGTATTCTGTATAATGGAGGAAAATTGTTACCATAAGAATTTGGGAACACCTCTTAAAGAGTGTGTTGTACCTCTGCGACATATCCTGTAGTGTCATTTTACTGGATGCACCATACACTCCACATGCACGTACATGCACACATCCTGTCATGTGTGCACATGCACGTACACCACACACATGTGGATATGTGGACATGAGTATATACACACATACACATACATTTCAATTTAAAAGTCCTTGATAAATATATAAAAGCTGGAGGAGAAGTTGAGATTCTAGTACATGACATTAATTATGGATCTTGTTGAATCTACTCAAGGCCTGTGACTTTTTAGCCCCATTTGATGGGGGGGGTAAATTTTGATTCAGAGAACAGCATGGTATGGCAATCCTTTAAAAACAGATTCATTGAAGTGTTATTTTAATAGCAGTTTAGTTATGATATTGTTCATTTATATTCTTCAGTGTGTCTGTTTGAAGCTCAGAATTACCTGCAAGCATTAGTTTATAGTAGGTAACAGAATAGAGCATAGTATTGGAGCAATCCTTTACTGTCGGAGCTCTGTCATCTTAAATGTTACTGAAGCTTTATAGTTTAACCAAACAGCTGCAGATCTTAGCTCAGCTTACCAAACTGCCATGTAAGAGACAGGGGTTTTGTTTGTTTCAGATAGTACAGCTAGTTTGGCACATAATCACAATTGGATATCTAAAAGAAAAACCACTAGGTTGAAAACAAAGTTAACAACGCTTAGCTTCATCATTTGCAAATAGTATAATGATTGAATAGTAGTAGTCAAGCTACTGAAAAGAAACCTTGTTCACATGCCAGCTTCATACTGGGAGCTGAGAAAAAAAGGATGTTGATTTGAATTTGAGTTTTTACATACCTGAGTATAATGATTTGGATTTAATCCCTGTCTGGTAAACGCTTCATTCAGACAATTTTTTTCTATACCATTTCCTTACTCTTTGGGAGAGCTCAGAAAAGATGTAGGCTAATGAAAGAGCAGATTGAACACAAATGAATCATTAAAATGGAAATACACGAAGTACTGTAACATTTCCAGAACTACTTTAGGTCTGCATGCATATTCTTAAACGTTATCTCTGTCAAAATTCAGTTTGGAAGAGCATCAGTGTCATCTTTTACTGGAATCACCATTTTGTATATTTGGACTCTACAGTATAAAAAAGAAATCTTGGTGCATTAGTCACAAACAGTGCTCACCAAAATCTAAACAGAAGATCTGATAAATTGTGGAGCTTCATTGGGCTGGTATCAGGCCATATCTTGAATCATATTCACAGAACCTTGTCCCTAAGGCAAAAAGGCAATTTTTGTTAAAAGTTGTACTATACTGGACATCATCTCTGCAACACACTGTAAAGTAAACCACTATCTCCAGCTCTCCCTCACTAACTAAGTTCAGTAACTTAGATCACAAAGAAATCTCACAGAATAAGGCTGACCATAAAATAAACTGGGTTTCACTTCAGTTAGTTATTCTTACTATCCTTGTATTCTTTTTCTCTTTTGTTCCTTCAAGGTGAAAATGTGGGTGTTTGCTCGTTTGCTTTCTTTTTTTCATATTTTCTCCAAATGGCAAATGCCGTTCTATACCCAAATTGCTTCATAATGTTGATACTTCACTGGAACTGTAGTGAAATAATCCCTCCAGAATATTAGTGTGGAAACAGTTAGATGTTCCGAGTTAAGGCCTGAAGTAACATCGTTGCCCTGATTGGCCTGTATCCAAAAGTAGCTCAACACTAAGCTCTTCTCTGACAGAAGTTTTTCTAGTTTGCTGGAAGAGCTTTTATGAGTCAGCACGGGAATTAGGGACTAGGGGCAGGGAGGTGAGTTGTGTGATACACATGTAGTGAACTAGCACTGAGTTCTATGTTGCTCTTGAGAGATTCTTGGCTTTATACATCCACATGCTACTGTGACTTCTGCCTGGTGTGGTTGTGTGTGAAAGCTAGCATGAGTCGTTGAGTGGGCTTTTATGGAAAGCAGCCTCTAAACAGCTGATTCACACCCACCTAAAAACACGATGTATGGAGACATCTTGTAACCTAAGAGCAGTAGTAAAGCTTTCATGAATAAATATTTATCATAAATACATTTTTCTTACCCAGAAGGACATAGACTTGAGGAGTTGTTCTTTGTCCTTCCATATGTGCGTTTTCATAAAATCATTTCGTGAAGTAACTTTTGAACCTAAACTTAACTAGATTTGACAGGAAACTTGTAGTCTAATTTCACTAAGCTTTTACAAATTTGATGGAAATTCATGAGCATGCAAGAGAGGGAAACCCCAAGTACTGCCTTAAGGAAGGTAAGAGACATAGCATGAATTCACCACCTATCTAATCTTACTGATCTGCTAGCTCCTCATCATGCAGCAACAGGCTGCCACAACACATGCGTTGTACAGACACTGGAACATGAAATGATACTTGCTGCCTCTTTTTTCCTAGCCAGTGGTGAAGGTGCAGGGGCGTTTGGTAAGGGTAGAGTAGGGGTGAGGACAAGGTAGGAGATATGCAGGACAAACTAAATTTGGGTTGGTAAAAGTATTTTGATAGGGGAGCACAGGTCTTTGTGACACTGCTATGAGTGGTACAAAGTACAAAATCTATAGCATAACAGGCTTTTTCTCTTCTCATAAAGTCTTGTTTAGAATAAGCAGTCCACTTGCAAAACATGTGCAGCTTAGAAATTGCATGTCAGGTACATGTAAAACAAATGAACTGTAGAGAAATGAGGGAAAAGTTATACTTTTAACAATTCCAGTGTTAAAAAGTTTGAGAAAATGCACTCATATAGGTTTTGGGGTGTCTGTGATCAGTGCAGGTGTGACTGAAGTTGTGTCTTCATACATGATATGGGTAAAAAAAGCGGTTCTAAGTGACACACCTGTGATTGTACAGGCTGTACAAACCTGTAAGAGACCCTAAAAGCCTATGTGGTTGTCTGGCCCATTTTTTAAGTTCATGCTGCTAACTGTGTAGATACACTTACAACTAAAGTAATGCAAGCACACCTAATTGTGCTGTGAATGCATCTTCGCTTTGCTGTATAGCCATCCTGCTGTGGTAAACAATTTCTTAGAAAATTGCATTGCCCTCTCAGTCTGCAGAATGTGATGGAAGTTGACTCTGAGGAAAATACTGTTGTCACCATGGTGGTTTTGGAAGCTGTGCTACAGACAATGTTTCTCACTTTGGATTGCAAAGTTGTTATGAGAACGTTCCATCATTCATTTGTTACTTAATTAACATCATTAATTAATCATTGTTAAATTGTTAATTAATTCATTCATTGTTCTCAGTCCTGAGACTGAACATTTTTTTGAGCTTTCACTAGTAATTATTTGTATATTAAAAAAAAGATATTGAAGCTCTCAGTCTGTTGAACTTGAACTAAGTTGTAGTACTCTTAACCTCTAAACTGCTTCTGACTTTTTACGACATGACTTCATACAACCACCATATTGTCCTACTCTTTTTTAAATTGATCAGAAAGTCTTTTTAAAGTTTTTATTCATGTAGATCTAAAGTTATCTTCTTTAATCTTAGTTTTCAGTTATGAGCATCTGTCTTTTCAGAACTAGTAGAGAGCTAATGTGGTAAGGAAGGCTAACACTATTATTTAGAAACAACAAAATCTGTTTCCTTACCTTCTTATAAACAAATGTGGGAGGATGAAAATGCTGAGATGGTCTTTTGCTCCTCTCTCCTGCAAAATAAGTTGTTTATTTTAGATCTCAGGTACTAGGAAAAAATTAAGAGGGTTGTTGCTATGGTATAGCCATTGTGCTGATACCACTCTCCTTGTTTATGAAGGAAATAGCATCTACATATTAAACAAACTGACCCTGATAACTCCAGTGTTTGCTGTTTTACCTGAATTGGTTTGAACTTACAGTACTTCCAGTGTAGCTGGTCTGATAATGAGCTGTTCTTGTTAAGTATTGTCACTTTTCCCGATAAGAGCAAGGCAAAGAGACCTCTGTGATTGTTACAGAAGTAGTAAAGCATGTAATTGACCCCTGTGTGAAAATCTGGGCTGTAGAAAATTTGATTACAGCTGATAGCCCACAAAATATGCTCTGCTCTGCAGCCTGTGGACTTTTCTCAGCAGTATATAAAACACAAGAAAGAGGAACAAATCTTTGTTTTGTGCCATCATATGGGGTCTTGTCAGTTACTTGTTACTATCTGAAAGTTCGGGATTTGAATCCTTTTTTTCATGACTGAGGTGTCTTTTACCTGTATTTTAATCCCATCCACTCTTATATCTCTCATACTTGCTGTTAATTGCATTGATGGACACTGCATCTATTGGGACAGTAGCTGGGAGAAGTAGAGGACCTCAGAATTATTATTTTCTAAGTATTTTTTATCAATCAAGGCTCAAAAGAAAAATTGCTTTAAAAATATGAACTAATGGGATTAACTGTGTAATGCAGCTGATCTGTGTTGTACAAATTTGTTACTAAATTAAAATATTAAATTCTCTTTTACAGAAACACAGTCTCAAATTTGAGAATGTGCATGACTGAGATCTCCAAATGAATGTGTAATTTTTATTTAAATAAAGACCCCATAGTTAATGATACCAAAAACTGAGAAAAATCATAAATTGTGCTAATATCTTTCAGGGATAAATTCCCCAGCCATCAAGAAATATAACAAGAGTATTCTAGCCTACATCTTTTCTTCTCTTTTAGTAATGTCCCAAAGACTGCTCCTTGGTGCCAATTTTGATCTCAGTTTCTGCAACAGGACACAAAGATGGCTTTGCCCAGTGGGGTTTAATTTATGCAAACCAGCAGATGGCTTTGCAGGAGTATGATTTGTTATGTTTCCTAAGTGGATGAGTCTGCTTTTTTAAATACCCTGGCAGCAACAGATTTGTCAATATCTTGCATTATATTTTTGAAATGGCCTTTCAATTACTTTAATTGTGGTTTGTTTGATTTTTTTTTTTCTCTTTCTCTCCCTCCTTTATTCTCTCTATAGATTCTGGGACTTTTCCAAGCCTAATCCTTTGCTGGAAACAGTTGAGCATCATACTGAATTTACATGTGGTCTGGATTTAAGTCTTCACAACCGTGGTCAGGTAAGAGCTAGGATGAATTTACTTTTCACTTGCCTGTTACAGCCACTGTGGTCATGGCTGGGCTGCAGGACTCAGATCCTGAATAAGTCACCAGATTGCAGTGAGCTTCTGGAAGTGAGTCTGGCTGAATGCTTATTAAATAAACTTCGTTTCAGGTCCATTTTTATTTGTAAAGCAGTTCCTTGCATTAGGTAGGAGAGGAGGGCAGGACAGACAAGACTGCAAAATCAGATAACTGAAAGCCACAGTGAGCTCTGGGAAAATGAAGTCATTTTTTTTCAGAAGTAAGAGTAGTAGAGAAGAGTCTAGAATGCTAAGCTGAGATACAGAGCTTTCTTCTATCTACTTAAGTTGTCAAGTTAAGTATTGGTAGTGGCACACATGATGCCTAGACTTGGTTTGGCATACTGTTTGGAGGACTAGGAGAGGCTTAATCTGTGGCTGAAATTCTAAAACCCTCAGGTATTCATGTGAATAAGTAGAACCTGTTTTATCAGTAACACACTTATTTACGTGTTGGTTCTGCAAGGATTCCCCTCTCCTTCTGTTGCTACAGTTGTTTCTGTTTGGTAAACAGAGGATTTTTTCTTTTTTTGTAGTATGAAGTGTTTTTTTCAGGCAAGAAACTCTGAAAAACTGAAGTTAATTATTTGCTTTAAAATGAGAAAGCCTTTAATTTTCACACAAAAATTACTGTAAGTGTATTAGCTGGTCCTAATGCACTATTTAATGTGCCAGAGATATAATTTGCATCTAGATTCTTCTCAAATTCACAGTAAAATGAATTTTTTACCCTAGATAAAAATTGTAACATCTGCATTCAAATTCTGTTTGGACAAAGCAAATCAAAACCATTGTAATTTCTGCTGGTAAAAGGACACAGGAGAAAGGTGTAAGCTTGGCAAAATACTTAGCTTACTGCACGTGGAACCATTCTAGCCAAATGATAGCTTGATGGGTTTTCTGCCTGGTTGGTTTTGCCTTAAATTCTGTTGCTTCAGTGGTGCTGCAATAACTGTTCACAAGGCCGTGCTGTGAGCCACATAGGGGAATTTGTAAGACTGAAAAAAAGCTTTCAAGATTCATGTTGTTTTTCGTCAGTGCAAGGCAAGAATACTTAAAAGGCCAGTTGCTGGGGATTGAAACTTCATCCCAAGTGACTGCATAGATATGATTTTGGCTGCACTGGGTCCAGAGGGAGCAGCAAGCATAGCATAGCATTTAGGGCTTCACAGTCCCACAGAAGTGCATGTGCTGAGCCCAGCTCAGCTTTCCATGAACTTGGTGTGGGTTTTGTATTTGATCTGAATGAAGAGAGAAGATTTTTTTTCTTTCATTTTGTATTGAGGATGTGATTACTTTGACTATAAGCCCATTGCTTCATGGTACATAATGAATTGAAAGAAAACTGCTGCACATGCTCTTGTATGTTGAAAAAAAGGAAAATGATGATGTGCATACCCATCAACATTAGGACATTTGTGCATTCAGGTATCTTTTTTACCACGCAGAAATTCTACAAGTCAGATGTTGGACTTAGTGCACAAATCTGTAAATCTAGGGTACATATCCATATTTACTGTGTGCCAATGTGCGTTCCAGACAGAAGTTTGGCATTTGCAACAGCTTTGATATTCCTCTGGTTTTTTCCATTGAGTTGATTTAATGCATTGTGAGGGTTGGATATCACAGCAATGCAAAATGTGAATGTTTTTTTTAATAAGAAGTTTAAAAACCTGTCATAAAAACTAAACTCTCGCTAAGGTAAAGAGTGAACACAAGGGAAATGTAACCCCCGTTTTCAAAGGAAGACCCATGAAACATCACCTTGAGTACTTTGTTCAGCTCTGAATAGGACATGGACCTGTTGGAATGAGTCCAGAGAAAGGCCATGAAGATGATCAGAGGGCTGAAGCCTCTCTCATATGAAGACAGGCTGAGAGAGTTGGGGTTGTTCAGCCTGGAGAACACAAGGCTCCAGAGAGACCTTGTAGCAGCCTTTCAGTACCTAAAGGGATCCTCCAAGAGAGCTGGAGAGGAACTTTTTACAAGGACATGTAGTGATAGGACAAGGGGTAATGGCTTCAAACTGATGGATCATTGAGTTAGGTAGATATAAGGAAGAAATTCTTTACTATGAGGGTGATGATACACTGGACCAGGTTACCCAGAGTTGTGGATGGAAGTGTTCAAGGCCAGGCCGAAAGGGACTTTGAATAACCTGGTCTAGTGAAAGGTGTCTGGGTGCCTGTCAGGGGGGTTGGAACTAGATGATCTTTAAGGTCCCTTCCAGTTCAAACCATTCTATGATTCTATGAACACCTTCTGAATAGTTGCTTCCAGTATGAGCCCTTGGAGTCTTTCCCTGGCTTCTGCATCCATCCAGCATAGATTATTTGCTTAAATTTTATGCTGCTGTTCCCAATACGTAGGTTGCCTTTATGTCTGTTCTTTATCAATCTGATGACGAGTTCCATTATTTGTTTTCTTCATGTATTTGTGTGATTTGTGATTTTTACTGTGTGTTTGATAAGGAGTTACGACTTGAGATTTGAACTGCTTCTCTCCTCCAGGGAGAAAGAGAAGGATCCAGGGAGAATGCAGGGTATTTTATTTAAAATGGACAATCTATTCATTTATACTCAAATTAAGTACCATTCTGGTCATTAACCTTTGCTTTCATTCTTAATGACATTTTTTGTTGTCTAGACAGATTATGTTTTCTTTGGCTTTGCACAATGAACTTCAGCGTTTTTCAAGTATTTTTTACATGTCAAGGAAAAAATTATCTGCACTACTGTAAGTGTTCAGAATAGATATTGTGATTAAGTAGCTAGTAATCTAGGAATTACAAGACATTCCTGTGGAACTGGCTGAGCTTTGAATAGAACCCACAGGCAGAGAGTAGGTACATGCAGGCAGGCTGGTTCTTGTGTTAAGGGAGGCAATGTGTGGAGAGAAATCTGGTCATAAGGAATGTGAAGAGACCCACTAGTATTAGCTAGATGAAACAGAAAACTCCTTCATGCTTAACTAAATATTCTAGTATCTATTTTGGATTATCTGCCTCTATGTAAAGTAGGTGTTTTTTGAAAGCTTTGGATTTTAAAAATCAAATGTTGTTTGCTTTGAGGTTCCCCCCCCATGATTTTAGTGCCAGGTTCATAGAAATTTGAGACAACAAACAAACTTTCAGGTGCATAGAAAAATGTGTATTTTTCAGTGCAAAGCATTAACAGAAATGATCGTCTTGATATTCAGGGTATTTCTCTCTTAAACTGCAAGTGCCGATGTGAGAGTTTGCCAAGCATGTTTTCCAGGAGAAAATACAGCCAGCTCCAGCTTTCAGCCAAAGTAGCCTAGGCACACATGAGAACAGTGACAAGACCGTAAGCACAAAAAATCTTTTAAATTTGTGATGATGTGTAGTATTAAGAACTGAGCAAGTCTGTTTACCCTGTCAGCAACATTAAGAGTATGCAGTTTTTTAAACCGGATAGTTCTTTCCAAAGTTTAGGGATAAGAAAAACGACTGAAATTTGCTTCCTTGTATACACACTAGATAAACATAGGATGTATGTAGGGATTAAAATTGGTAATCAGCTATAAACTATTCCTTGCTTGGGGCTGGTGATGCTAGACCATGTAGTGAAGTTGTGTTCTGTAGCTCACTGGATTTCTTACTTCTCTCCTGATATTTACTCTCCCTGTATGTGATCTGTGAATGTTCTGATGAATAAAAATATAATACTCCTTTAAGCCATCTCTTCCTGGGATTTTGCTGTGTTTACATTCATGTTTACATGCTGTAGGTAACTTCCTTTGGTATTACTTCTGCAGCTTTATTTAAAAGCAGCCTTTTCCTTTTGTTGTAGGTTGAATGCCATATGAGAGTCGTGAATTAATTTTAAATATCTTTAGGCAATCCATTAATGACACAGATAAAAAGTACAGATCCTGCAAATATTCCCTTCTTGTCTTGATTCTGAAATTATTTCCTTAAGTATATAAAGAATAGAAAATACACATATGTCATGAATTTCATTAAATTGTGGACAAAAAGATACCCAGTCCTTTCTGTTGCAGTTCTAAAACTATTTTGCCTACCACAAATGTAAAAAAAATCTGATGCTCTGAATTTCATCTGAAAATCTTTTTTAGCTACACCTCACATCTGTTCTGAACTCTGTAAAGCAGCCGGTGGAAAGTATAAATTACTGTTTTCCAATGACTCAGGCTTTCTGTCATTCTGCTGAGGATTAAGTAGCTAATGGGAACAGGAGAGAAATCTTTCTATTTCTCTATACTTCTGTGCTATGAACAATGGCATTCCTAAACTGCAAGGATACATGATTTTCAATGGGAATGATGGCAAGTGGTGTAGTGGCTTAGAGCACTTGGTATATGAAAAGCACGTTAGACATCTGTGACGTGCCAGATCAGAACAGGACTCCACAATGGACAGTGCTGAGGTGCTCCCTTTGGAAGTGTTCAGCTCCAAATGAGAATGAACCAAGTGTCAGTTCTCTAGTTCAAAATCATCTGTTATCTGAATGCATGCTGAAGTCTAGGTTTTAGAATAACTTGTGTACTACACAAATAGTGATTACTTAGGATTTGCTTCTACTGTGATTGTGTGTGTTTGAATCATAATTACACTACAAATGGGCAGCTGTCCGTGTAAATAGCTATTTCTGTCAACAAGTTTGGGAGGAAACTTGTTTTCTCTAATCCTCTTGCTGCACCTCCTTTTTTTCCCAGTTCTCCTTCCCATCCCACCTGGTGGGGTCAGGATGAGTGAGCAGCAGTGTGGTACTCAGCTGGGGATTAAACCATGACACACACAACACCCCATATTATGGAGACAGTGATGGTACCAGTGTGGTACCCGTGGCTCTTGTGCTGTGTGTTACACTTGGCTTTGTGATTCGGCCTTCCTGAACCTCCACTCTCTTCTTCCTGAAGCTGTGGGGTGTCACCATCATGTTGTGCCAAACCACAGTCTTCTCCTTCCTTGCACCTGGCCAAGGGTAGTTAGAGCTGAGAGGAGGTGCCTGTATCAGTCTGTTGATCACATGAAACTGATGGTATCCTGCTTCACTAAAATTTTAAAAGCTGTAGTTTCTTACTAGTAGGAGGGAGCCATAGCCAAACTGTACACACTTGAGCTGCATGCCCTGAAGGTAACTTGAAATCTAGTTCTGAATTCGTCCAGCTTTATGGAAAAATTTTTGATCGTTGTCCAGTTTTGGTGTGCAGGTTTGTTCTGCTCCTTGTTTTCTTTGTGCAGCTTTTGCAGTGTGCTGCATTAGCTGTGCCAAGACAGGAAGCAGAAGGGACAGGAGGGGCTGCAGAAGTTGGCTTAACCAGTATAGCCAAATATAAATGCAGATGATCCCTTTAGCAAGGCTGTTTGGCTATGTATTTTGCTGTTCATTTAAATTAATTGTGGATGCTCAAGAGGCCCAGAAATGTTGATTGTTCCATATAAAAGTGGAGTTACATCTTGTGGGAATGTACAGAAAAACAGACTTTCTCTGCTTTTTTCTTTTGAACGCTTCCTCTTATCTTTTACACTTAATTACCAAGGACCTGATAGCTTCCATCCAGCTGTCGTGGCTATCCCACTGCTATAATTATAGCACTATTTGTACTTAATTTTAGTGTCTCCTTATGGTCCTTCTGTAGGATGCTGCTAAAGTTATGCAGTTTCTTTGATTCTTTGAGATAAAAAGAACCTACTTATGTAATTCCAGAGTGGATTTTTTCCAGAAAATACCAGATTTCCCCAGCTCCAAGCGTTAAACCAATCTGAACACCTTATTGAGTTGGAGGGGCTAAAAGAAGGTGATATTTCTTACTTCTGGTATATCTTTCCCAAACTGTGAAAATTAAACTTTCACTGTGTAAGTAAAAGCTAGCCACTCATGAGTAGTGGTCACTCTTTGCATTATCAGCAAAGTCTCTTGGTGTTTGGAAAGGTTTCTGTCAGGCATCACAATTTTGTAAAAGCTGCAAGTGTGTGGAGAGGAAAATCAATTTTGATACTGAAGTACTGGGAAGGGTAGGAGACAGTAGTTTCTTACTCAGTAAATGTGTTGCTTGTGCATTTTATTTGGTGCAGTGGCTTACAAATACTTGCTATTTCTGTGAGCCCCATATTTTAGTCAGTGTAGTGGATTCTGCTTCTCTCCTGCATGACCAGTAAGTGTTTGGGAAGTCCCAGTGAATTGCACTAGTGAAGCTCATAGGAAGACAACACGATTTTGCAGCTGTTACTGGTTGGCTTATGATTGTTTGTGATTATATCCCAAAAGGAAAGACCTTAACTCTGAGCTGAAGGATGGAAGATTGGATTGGGTCACTGGAAAACACAGTTTTCACTGATGTAAATTGACTGCATTTGGGGTCACCAATGTCAGTATCAGCACAGAAGGGCATTTTGCTGTTCCAGTCTGTCTTGTACAGAACGTACAGTTGACTTACCAATTAAACCAGTTCTTGAACGACTGAGGTGATGTCTTTCTCCTAATTTTTAGAGTACAGGGGAATTGCTAGAAAATCTGTAGAGATTTCAAGGACTTTTCTCTAACCTGCAACTTACTCCTCCATTTCCTTTACAACTTAGTAATGAAATGCATACTTGGAAAACTTGCATTTAGGAATGTGTGGCATGACTTCCAAGTTGTCTTCCCATTGCCCATGTCAGAGCAACAGAAAAAATGTTGAGACAGTTCTCTGCTTCTTAGATCAGTTCTTTGTGACATATCTTTGCAATGTGAAAAATAATGCCTCTGAAGTATTTTATCTTTTTTTTTTCCTTAAGAAAGAAATGAATTTTTAAAGCAGTATTTGGAACATCTGTTTCTGATGGCTCTAGTTTGAACCTAGATCTTTACAAGTTCTGCTCTGGGGTTTGTTTCATTATTTCCAGTGTCTTTACTGGAAATAATAATTAAATCAAGGTGTGGTTTTTCAAAAGTAAATTTTAAAAAGTGTTAGTGTTACTGCATATTGAAAATAAAAAGTTTTATTTGCAAATAAGGCTTCCGCTCCTGTGTAAAGGTTGCATTGTGTAGTTTGCTTTGGCAACTGCTAACCAAACAGGCCACAGTAGTGGTCCAGTTTTTCTAGAAGAAAATAGGTACTGAATGAATTTAAACTCATGCATGATCCATTATGCACTTGACCAATTAGTTTCAATGTTCACCTGTGAAAATAATAGCTTGCTTTATCTTCACCTAATCTCCATCCCACATGCTTAGAGGATGTTCCGGATCCCTCAAAAATGCGTAATGATGATATAAATAGACCATTAAATTCTGTTTGAGAAGACACAGAAGAGGAAGAGAAACACAACTAATGGGAGTCAAGAACTGAATGTATTTTCTGCTGTCTCTTCTACAGAAAAAAAAAGACAGGTCTCATTTGAAAATAGGGTGGGGAGAAGCTGAGAAATGGGTCTCTCTAAGGCACATTTATGTATTATCACGTGATTCATTATGAGCACTCTGGAAGCTCAGTGGCACCAAGATAGTTCTGGAGATACTAATCTAGAGAGGGCTGTACTTTGTTCTGATTAAACCCTTTCATAAAGGGTAATTGAACTCTTAAGTTTTTAGTTGTTCTTTTGAATATATTTGATCTTGATTAGGGCTTGCAGATTTATTGTGCCTTCAAGTACTGAATAAAAAAGTTAGTAGCTAACTTGGGAGTTTTTTTCTTGTTCTCTTGCTTCTTCTGAACAGTAAAGAGGCAGAATGTCATGCAGGTAATTGCACTAGACTGAATGGATTGCCCTCAGGTGCTGGAAAAGGTCTAAGTCTATTGCAAGGCAAGATGATTGTGATGAATGGGAAACAGAGGGCCTGTCAAGGGACTAAATCAGTTAGTGAGTCAATGGAAATGGCTCTGATAAATGAATGAATGTCAGTATTAAATCAGTTGGTGGAAAACATTGTTATACTCTGGGACAAGGTAAACATTTCAATAAAATACAGGATAGCTGTTTTAGTTGAGTTGAACTATGATTTTCTAGTCAAGCAATTGGCTTTCTAGATGATTGCAGTTTTTTGTTTGTTTGCTTGCTTTTTGGCTTTACTTGAAGAGAAATACAGTGATCCTCACTTTTTGTGCTTGCTTTTGTATCTTTGCTGGCAGATAAATTGGCATGATATTTATTCTGCAGTAAGAACAGTGTAGTACCTTTAGTGTATATGCTAGTACCACAACTTTGCTACTGAAATAAAAGCATTAAAGACAAGTAATAAATGTCATTTTGTTAGACTGCCTTTGTCCTATGTAGCTTTAGTTACAATGAAAATTACCAGGCTTAGAATGCTTCTTCTATTTGCATTATTTCTTGATGTAGTTTACCAGTCAGTGCAACAGAGAATATTCTTGTTTTACAATTAAGCTCTAATTATTCTTTTCCCTGCAGTTCGATAGTTAAAAGTTGCTATGATAAAACTGCATTCTATAGTTACAAGAATATTCATAAATTATAATGAAACTTGCATGACATACAAAATATGCCATGAAAAATAGTCAATATTACAAGGATATTGCAAATTACACAGTTCTTCGCAACTGAAATAAGCTGTTCTCTACTGTGCTGGCATGTCAGTTAAAAAAAATCATGCACCCTCTAAAAACTGAAATTACTGAGATTTGTTTGAATCTCAAAGTAAAATTTGTTTCCAAGACAGCAGACAATTTTTGCAGGAGGACAAACTTCCATCCATTCATGTTCCTAATGGCAAGGACTTTTATCAGGTATGCAAATAAAGCATGAATCCATTTTCAGTTTTCCTTTGTCTTCATCCTACCACAGGAGGATTTTCTCCACCTGTCAGTAACATCATCTCATTAATCAAGATACAAACTCGATGAACTTGCACCTTTTTGTATGCTGTATTTATTTACTGTGGTATGCTGGCTGAGCCCTCATCCCAAAGAAATTTCTACTTCTATTTTAATATTTAAATTAAGTAGCATTTAGTTTATTTTAAAAAAAAGGGCTAAAGTGCTTTAAAACATGTATTACAAATGGTCATATGTCACATGAGAACTGACTTTTCTAAATACTTTTAAAGCATTTACGCTCAATATCCCACATTCCCCTCTACTGGGGAAAGGCACACAACTGTCATAAGACCACTGTATAAGACAGGTCACAAGATAAAAGGCAAAATGCAAGGAGAAAACATTTTGTAAACTGATGCAGTTGCTACATGAACAGGTCCTTCTCTTTATCTTAGGATTCATCTTAGTCATTTGTATTTGAGGCAGTGACAATCTCTGGGCTACTGCAAAGGGGCATGTGGCACTCTCCATCAGTGAATGCTGGCTGCTGCACTCTTAGCTTATGGTTGCCCCCTTTCTCTGACAGTCTTGGCTGTATTTTGGAGAAAGTATGGAGAAATGGAAATGCTATTTAATTTTTTAATGTTCTTCCACGCTGCAGTGTCCTAGTTTCCCATAGATACCCATTTGCTGTACTTTGCATGTGTATTTTCATCAAGGTTTCTGGTATCAGTAGTCCATTATAGACTTCCTGCTGCACAGGAGAACTTGATTCACTGTTACTTACTGTAGCTTTTGTTTTCCTCTTGTTGGCTGGCTGTGTTTTCTCCTTTTATATGGTATCATTAAGTCAATGAGTTGGGCATCTTATCGCAAGTGATCTTTTTCAAACTCTTTTAATATCCCCTGTTTATTTTTAGTGTTGCTAGATTAAATAGTTCTATAACTAGATTTGTTCAGAGGCGGTTTCAGGGATACTAATTACATTGATAACAGGTGGGAATTCCCATGGGATTTTTTCCAAATGTTATTTCTGTTTCTTGTTTCTTTACAAAAGTAGAAAGTATTGCCTATAGAACATTGATCTATAGCTGTGAAGAATAGTAAAAAACCTGCAGTTTATGTGATTGCCGGTTTCTACACAGCATTTAGTGGAAAGTGTGAATTTTCTTTTTGGTATGATTTGGGAGACTGCAATGCAGCAGAACATTATGCTACAGAAAGCTCTATTATGTCGTATGAATAGACAGACATATTGTCAAGAGTTTTTTTGACCCATTTAGATGTATATGGAAAGCACTTCAAATAACTAAGTAGAACCAGCTAAGGAAGCAATAAAAATGAGTAATAGTGCAGTATAGTAAACACAAAATGGGCTAATTATAGTCTGAAATCAAATACTGTAGTTGGATTTCCAAATTTTTAGTGTGCAGCTGTTCATTCTGGCTCTAGAAGAGAACAGGAATTGCAGTCTGCAGCAGAAGGAAGTTTGTTGTGCAGAGGATCCAATACTGTATCTTTTGTGATCCCAACTGGAAATGACATTGTAAAGATAATGCAATATGGATTCAGCCAGATTTACTGGCATTTATTTGTGGACCTCATCAGCTTTTTCTCTTTAGCTCTCGTCTTTCTTCTTCTGTTTGCCTTAGTTCTTGTCTCCCACAGTATTATGTCAATATATATGATAGATCATCTTCTTGAGTAATTGTCAGTGTGGTTAACCCTTTCACTTTGTTACAGACTCTAAAGTGCATTTTCAATTAATTTTCAAACCTAAAGCATTCTGCAGTCTTTTTCCTTGGAAAATTGTTATTTGTCTTTTAACACTATAGACTTAGGTTAACCTTCTGGTTTTCTAGTTTTAAGTTCAAGGCTTCATCTAGGATAGAGCTTGGGACATTGAATTCAGAAAAGTTTCAGTTATACTCAAATTAGTCCCTGTGTTTATAAGATGCCTTTGCCACAAGTGGCACCACTTCTTAGCAGACTAGTGGGGTCTAGGTAGTGCTTGAAGCAACATTACAGCCCCCAAATCTCAATGTCCAGCAAATACACATCTCTCTTCTCAACAATAGACAGTGATCTCATAGCTTATCAAGTGTGAGACTGAAATTCTGGCTTAATTCTTCAGGAAACTTCCTGTATAATTTTGTTGAACTTCTATGGTTTTCCATTCCTCAGCACTAGATGTTAGGAAAATATCTATAACAAATTTCTGTACCTGCAAGTATAAGAAAGTTGTTCAGATCTGGTGATGAAGTGTTTAGATATGATGGTAAAAGGATCCTGAGACTCTATAAAGGGAAGAAACATGACAAGGTCTGGACTTTCATGTCCCCTTCCTTAATTTAATTTTCAGTTCCATTCTTCTGCCCATTTTGAACAATCAGGTGAAACCCAAAGGTTTCCCTGCTTCCCTCATGGGGAGTATGAAAAATAGGAGGTTGTTAATTTTCATGTTTCTCAGTAAAGTTAAAAAAAAACCAAACCAAAACCAATTTCATTACTGTACAATTTTGAAGCATTGTAAGTCAGAGTACTAACTGGTATTAAATCCGCAATATGCATTAAGTTCCCTGTGGTTTTTGTAAAAATGACACTTGTGAAGGATTTAAACAGCTTTTGTTTGCTTTATAGGTGGTGGACTGTGCTTGGGACGAACTAGTCAAGATCTATACTCCACCATGTCTGGCAGTTCCTGTTTAGAAGAGAAGATGATATGACATGCCAGGAACCTTTCTCTCTTCCCCCACAACCAGACTTGTGCTAAAGTGTCAACAGTGTCACAAATCTTAGTGTCTCTTTATAAGTAAAACTGCTTGAATGGAGTGTTGTGCACTTGAAAACGTGGAGCCTTTTGGGCTTGGTTTACTGTACAGGTAGTACTTGAACTAGCAAAAAGTTCCACAGCTGCTCAATGGCTGAAGAGTGGCCATAGCAGATATCAGTGCTATCTTCAGAGCTGAATCACCAACATGAGTTTGTGATCTGTCTGGCTAATGAGAGCAGAGGCCTGAATCTTCTTGTTCCTTATAAAAGATTAAAAGTAACTGGCAGTGTATTTTGATATAATGTCACTGTAGAAAAGAAAAGAAAGGAGAAGAAAGAGAAAATAAAGGCTTTTTACTGTAAAGTACTGTAATGTCAACTGAAGTTTGTATCACCCAGATGCATTTATATGTTTTGCTGTGAGTCACACTGCTTTATTTTCTTTTGCAATATGATGAATTCTCTTGATCGACAGTAAATGTCATAGTTTATAGCCAGCTGATTTGTTTGGCCTTTTTGATTGCCGCTTCACAAAGATGTTAAAGATTATTTTCATATATTTTTCCTTTAGAGCTCTTTGAGTAAAACAGTTGATGAAGTTATGTAGAAAGATACTCTGATAATAGAGAAAATGGTTATGAAAAAAATGAAATATATACAAAACTAATTGGATCACAATCCCCAAGATTTAGAGATAGGGCAGCCATCTCTTCTATTAGACTTGTCTTGTATTTTCACTTAGAAAGTTTTACCAAGAAATAGAAGAGGAATGTGTCCAGTGTTTCTGGATCTCTGACAGCCTGGCCAGTGAGAACTGATGTCCAGACCAGTTGAACATATATACGTGCAGATTAATTGCATGATGTAAGCATAGCAGATCCAGCCAGCACGGCCAAACTATTGCAGTTACTAGAATATGCACAACATATTCTAGGTATGTTGAATACTTTGCATTCCCAATTTGACCCCTCAGCCCACACGCTGGTACTTCCATCAAAGTTTTTTGGGGCAAGTAGAGATGTTCAGTTGTTACGTTTCTCCAGACACCTTTGAATAGTGTTTTAGGATCCAACTGTGAGAGTACTGCAGCACTCATTGGTACATGTTAGCCTTCTCTCCTGGTTTCCTGCTAGCCTTTTTTTTTTTACCTTCTTAAAGCTGTCTGCCTTGTGCTGTTAACCCATCTCTACTGTCATTACCACCAAATGGTAATGATGCATCGAAGTGATACCATCAAAAGACTCTTTGTAGGCTGGGTCTTTGCAGATCTCTGGTCAGGTTTTCATAGTCTGCTGTTGATAAAGGCTCTACCCTTCTGGGTTGCAGCACTCGTAGATCAACCAATAGCAGACACTGCCAGATCTGCTGGACGCTTTGAAGCAATGAAGGAAAGAATTCAGCTGAGCTAAGACCTGCAAGTTGCAAGGAAAGAATGATTGTTCTATTTTGGAGAAAGAGCCAGGGAACTAACGTTGCCACAGGGAGACATGCATATATTGGTGTGGTGTATAGGGCAGGACAGGAAGAAACTTAATTCTACAACATTATAATTTGGATCCCAATAGGATCTTGTATTTTTCTTGGTCAATGCAAACTGCCCACAGATTGACATCTTTTTGAGCTGCATTAATAACAAAAATAGATTTTATCTTTTTTTATGACAGTGTGCTGTACCAAATCCCAAACATTTACTGCACTTTAATTCTGTGTGCTGAGGAATAATGTAGAATAAAGCTGGGCTGCATGCAATTTTCAGCAGTACCATGGGCCATAAAATCTAATTTTAGGCATTAAAATTGATTATTTCAACTTCAATAGTTCCTCCACTCTTCTGTTTTATCTCCCTTTTCTGCTTTGATTACAAGTTACTTGTCTGAGTGGAACATTTTGGTGGCAGGTGTGTATTTTTTTTGCACATTTCTGGGGGGGGACAGAGGGAGTGGGATACTCCAGAATGCTGCCATAGCCTATCAGTTGGAAGGGCAAATTTAGAAAACCTAGCACAGGGGGGAAAATGAGGAATTCTGAACATGCACACTCAGCACATGGATTAAATCTTTCCTCAACTGCCTTCTCTCCCCTCATGTCCTGGTTAGCTTCAGTGCTGAGGGTTACTGTATCCGGATTTAATTCTCTTGATAGATGAGCACATCCAGAAGATGCACATAGTAAATAAAAACTGTGGCCTTTAATCTTCCTGTGTGATCTTTGAGTGATGAGAATGTGCTGTAACATTTCTGCACTGTAACAGAAGAAACAATTTGGCAATAGTTGTTGCTGATTCTTAATTCTCAGGGAATATTTGCTATAGTTGTTTTGAAGAAATACATCTTATTTTATGACCAAAATTCTAGCTTCCAATCTTCTTTTTTTTTCATTTATGGAAATGGTTAACAACAGTCTAAAAGATGTAATGTGTTCTACTTTCAAACTTGCTCCTGTGAAAGATTTTGTTTTATTGAAGTCTGGGTTTCTCTTTGGTTCAAGAAACATACTGATTAATCAAGTTCTAAAGGCGTGGATTTGTTGTTCTATAATGCTATTAAATTAATTGCACACAGTATCTTTGGCTATACTCTTGTGTTCACTTCCCCAACTAAGAAATGTTGTTCAAAAAGTAAATGCAGTGAAAGATACTGAGAATATCTTCTAAGAAGAGTATCATAATCATAGTTTATTTTGTGTATGAATACTGGGTGATGGTCACATTTTTCCCCTGCACTGCTGAAGACCGTACTTTATGCAACTTTTCCTAGCTGTGTGTCCCATCAGATCTTCATTTTCATAAAGGAAAGCTATTTTAAATTATTCTGCTTGTGCAGAGTATGTGTCAGTGATGAAGTGATCTCTTTCTTCTAGCCAAGTACAGTGCTGGCCTCAAATTTTGCTGTGCAAGCAGGATGTACTGTGCCTTTCAGTAGTACTGCTCAGCTGTGCTCAGGGTCATGGGATGGGGAATGGATACCACTCTGCACAATTCTTCCCTGATAGACCTCACAGTTGCATTAGACTCTCATTAAAGCATATTTTCCATTACACTTTTTATAGAGATCTTTACCATTTTCATCCAAGAAGCCATTATAAAAAAACTATGCACTTAGGAAGACACCAATTTGCTGCAGATTTTTTTTCCTCTCACCCATGTTGTTGTACCTGGGCAAAATGCAAAACTGAGCATAATTTCCATGAAAGGACGAGTGTTAAGGTATCATAATCATCTCATTAGGGTGAGGAACCGCAGAGCCATTCATTGCTATGATCTGTGCCTCACTGCCAGGCCAATGATAGAGTCAACATACGAACTGCGCAGCCACTGTTCCCTCTGGACACATGAACAGCTAGTGTGGGGGAAGTACCTTCACTGCAGAGTCACCTCTGATGATGTCTCCCTGTTGCTTTATTCAGTTCCTCCCCAGTGAAGAGCAGGAGAACATTTTTTCTGACTGTGGAGTGGTGGAGAGGCAGTGGGAGACTAGTACTGAACCTGGCTTCAATCCACGTTGAGAAAGGGGTGGTTTGCCAAGGGACAACAGCTTCCTCTCCACCTCACTTTCCTGTTTATAGACAAGATTAAAATTAGGAGCACCATGAGAGATGTTGCAAGAGAAGCTGCCCTTACAGCACAAGTGAGTTCCAAAAGATAGGGTTTGGTACTTGAAGACTTGACTTTCCAAACTGAGTATTGATGCAGCCTCTCCTTGACTTCTCCATTCAGTTCCCCCCTACAAGGTAAGAAGGCTGTGGAGGTTCTTGAATGCATCCAGAAGCATACCTCAAAGCTGGTGAAAGGGCTGGAAGCCATGTCCTGTGAGGAGAGGCTGAGGGCTTTGGGCTTGCTTAGTTTGGAACAAAGGAGACCGAGGGGCAACCTCATCACTTTCTACTGCTTCCTGAGGAGGGCAAGTGGGGAGGGAAGTGCTGATTTCTTCCCCTTGAGATTCAGTGATAAGATGCATGGGAATGTTCAAAGATGCACCAGAGGATGTTTAGACTGGACATTAGGAAGCATTTCTTTACCAAGCAGGCATTCAAACACTGGAACGGGCTTCCTAGGGAGGTGATCGATGTCCGAAGCTCATTGGTGTTTAAGAGGCATTTGGAGAATGCCCTTAACAACATGATTTAATTTTTGGTCAGGCACTTGGACTAGGATGATCATTCTACATTCCTTACAAGTGAAAGAGTCGTATTAAAATTTTTATGTTTCTGATACATTTGTTTCTCTGTTTCAGTCAGCTAAATATTTAGCCCCCAAAGCAGTTTTGCAGTCTAATACTCTGCAATGTCAGGGATTCACTTCTCTAGTGATAATTTGAGTGGTGAGGTGACAAAATTGTTTCTGCCAGAGCATACACTCAGGCATAGTCCAAATTACTACAGTATTTCCAGAAAGCATGGTTTGATTTTTTTCCATCTGCACTTACTTGGCAGAAGGAGTTTGGGTTTTTTTCTCCCATGTGCAAACACTGTCAAGGTGATCCACACGTTCCTTTAAATTGTGTTGCATGTGGGCTTGGGGTGAGTCCAAATAGAGGCTGATGTAAATGTATTGGCACATTTCTTCAGTGTGTTCTGAAGCCAGACTTGGTCTCCAGCACCTACGGTTTCCTTTCCTGCATTACCAGTTTTCATCTTCAGACACTCATAATGTGTACCTCGTTTCATTTCATAAACCTTGCCCTCCTTTACTCTGCCTGTCCTGATGAGAGAAATTGAACACGTATGATATTAAAAGAAGACTCAAGATTATAAGGCAGCTCTGAATAAAAGAATAAAAGTTTTTCCTTCCCTTGTGTTGCCTGACACTGCAGGAGACTGGTAGAGAGGACTGGCAGCCCGAGAGAACTGCTTTTGCTTTGCCTTTTCCTTAGTCGATATGGTCTATTGCCATCTCCCGTTAAAAACCTTCATCTGGAAAGCCGAGAGAAGCGATCAGCTTGTTTAAACTTTCCCAGGCTTTAAAACATCAATTTTGAAAGCTGTGTGACTACCAGTTTTTAGTGACTTCTCAAGGCAAGTCCCTCTGCTAGAACCCGGTTCTCCCTGCTTTTCTCAGCAGTGGTTCCCGTCTCTCTGCCGTTGGCAGCCCGAGAAGGGGCTCCCGTGGACGAGCCGGAGGCGGCCGAGTCCCCGATGCGAGGAGGCTGAGGGGCTGTGGGAGGGATGCTGCCGGTAGGCTCGATAGGTGCTTTTTCCCGGGAGGCCGTATACTTTTGGGAAGTAGGAAAAGCGGTACTCCCTGCTTGAGAAGGCGCAGGCCTTCACTGGTCTCCCCGCTCCGGGAGACGTGGGGTTTCCCACGGCTCTTCCACGTTATTTTCGGGCCGGTGGCACTCCGTCGCGGGCACCCCGCGGCTCCCCCCCGCGTGGAAAGCGCCTCGCTGCCCGCTCCCGCTGCCCGTCCTCCTGCACCCGACCGGGGGCGGGACGGCTTGCGGACGGCGAGGGGGCTTCCCATCCCCGCTGAGCCGGGCGTGCTCCGAGGGACACCGCGGGACGGACCTGGAAACACAGGGAGGCGGGGGCGGCGGGATGTGGGACACCTACAGCGGCGACGCAGATACACTGAGGCTGGCGTGGGGACACACGGGGGGCGGGGAGGGGACGCGGAGAGGAGGGGAGACACGCTGGGGGCGGCGCGGGGGGGACACGTCGGGGGCGGTGGCTGCCCTGCCGGGAGCGCGTCCTGCCTCCGCCC
>VZTE01000952.1:216473-334463 GCA_013397775.1 Eulacestoma nigropectus | reverse complement strand
GCTGGAGGCGCTGCGGCGGCGGGGGCTGGCGGCGCTGCCGCCCTTCGGGCCCCGCCTGGCGCGCCCCTTCGCCGCCGTGGCAGCCCTGGCCACCCTGCAGTCCACGCTCACCCTCTGGTCGCTGCGCGGCCTCAGCCTCCCCATGTACGTCGTCTTCAAGCGCTGCCTGCCCCTCGTCACCCTGGTCACCGGCGCCCTGGTGCTCCGCGACGGCATGCCCTCGCCCGGCGTCCTCGTCGCCGTCCTCATCACCACCTGCGGCGCCGCGCTGGCCGGTGAGCGCGACCGCGGCCGCGACCGTACCGGGAGGACGGGACGGGACGGGACGGGACGGGACGGGACGGGACGGGACGGGACGGGCGGCCGCAGCGGTAGCCGCTCCGGCTGGGCTTCGGGAGCGGGAGCGGGAGGGCAGCGCCAGTCCAGGGAGAAAGACGCGGGAATACGGGAGGCGTGCAGTCCTGGGGGACAGCTACTGCCCCGCGGAGGCAGGTGCAGCCATGCAGGGGTGGATGCAGCCCCGCTGTGATTGGTACGTTCTTGCAGGGCTCGGTACAACCTTTTGGAGATAGGTGCATCCTTATGGGGGTCGGTGAAAACCTGTGGGAGCAGGTGCAACCTTATCATAACTCTGCTAGGGAAGATGCAATCTTAACGGGGGAAGTGTAGTCTTACGGGACGTGGGTGCATCTACAGGAGTAGACGTAATGTTCTGGGAGCAGCTGCAAGCCCATGGGGCAACTGCAGCCCTACTGGGGCAAGTGTGATCTTGTAAGCACAGGTGCAAGCTTAGGGGCCCTCTGAGGCCGGGAGGACCCGTGTTGCTTTCTAGCCGAGGTGTAGGTGGGATGGGAGGCAAGGCTGGCACTCTGTGGCCCGACAGCACTCCTGGGTTGGGGACTGCCTCCGACAACAGAGCGCGTACAAAGTGTGGGATCCCTGAAGAAACAGCACCCCTCCCCCGCCGCCTGTCAGCCTCTTTGCAGATTAAATTACACAGAGATCCATTGCTAGAGGGTGCAGAATGGCCAGTGGGTTGGAGGGCAGGCAGCCCGGCCAGCCAGAGCTGGCCTGTGTCTGTGCTGGCAAGAGGATGCTCAGGGCTGCTCTGTGTATGTGTGTGTGTGGTTTCAGCTACAAATCTTCCACACTGTCTTCACTAAAGGGAGAAGGCAATCTGATTTTGGCTGTGGAATTTAGAGGGGGAATGAAAAATGTTCAGTATGTTTGCAGCTTAAAAAATGAATAAGAGATCTACTGGGAGGCAGGACTTGGGACAAGCATGACAAATCCTAGGGGTTATGGAAAGTGCAATGACGCCTATTTCCTAAATATCGCTCTAGTCTAAAACAGCGCTCTCTTTCTGTCTCACATGCAACACCTATGCTTATTTCTCTCCATGACTCTCCTGACAGGAGCTGGTGACCTGACCGGGGATGCTATGGGCTATGTGACAGGAGTGCTGGCTGTGCTGATACATGCTGCCTACCTGGTGCTCATTCAGAAAACCAGTGTAGATAGTGAATATGGACCCCTGACAGCTCAGTATGCCATCGCTGTTTCGGCCACCCCTTTTCTCATCATCTGCTCCTTCGCCAGCATGGATTCCATCAACGTCTGGTCCTTCCCAGGGTGGAAGGACCCTGCCATGGTATGCATCTTTATTGCTTGTGTCCTGATTAGCTGTGCCATGAACTTTACCACCCTTCATTGCACTTACATTAACTCGGCTGTGACCACCAGCTTCGTAGGGGTGGTGAAGAGCATAGCCACCATCACGGTAGGCATGGTGGCATTCAATGATGTGGAGCCCACGAAGTTATTTATAGCCGGTGTTGTGGTCAACACCTTGGGGTCTGTCATTTACTGCGTGGCCAAGTACGTTGAGACCAAGCGGCAGAGCAACTATGAGGACCTGGAGAAAGAATCTAGAGAAGAGGAGGGGAAAAGGCAGGCTGGAGACCAAGCTCTGTTTGCCATGGAGACAATTTCCCAGGGGAAGGGGGCTGAGGAAGCAGTAGTGGAAGGATCATCCACAGGGGAGAGACAGAATGGAGAGGAAGAGAAGGACGTCACTGAGAAATCAGCCCAGGCACTCGTGGTTCAGGGAAAATCCACCGTCACACAAGAAGCGAACAGAAGCTCGTTGAAAGAAGCCTATCTTGGAGTATGGAGGTTGGTGAGGGGTGCTAATTATATAAAGAAGGATTATTTGATAGAAAATGAAGAGCTACCAAACCCTTAAAAAGCAGATTTGAAAACTTCTTGCTTGAGGACAGACACCTGGTTTTCTGTGCAGGGGGAAAGGCAGAGCATACATTTCCACATTAATGCTTACAAATCCAAATCATTCAGGATGACTTTACCTCATTGTCAAAAAGCAAAAGGCCATAGTTTGCTCATGCTTTGGGCTTGCTTTCAGCTGCTTTCAGTATGTCACTTCAGACCCACCTCAGCTAAGGTGCTGGCACTCTGCTGCAGACACAGAGAGAGTTGGGTAATGGGAAGTCACGGCGTGCTTGCCCAGCAGCCTGGGCTATGAGGGCCATCACGGAGTTACTCGGCAGTGCCAGTGACACAGCAGTGGCCTATACCTTAGATTGTGTCTGGAGCCTTGTGATTTTAACACGTTTGGAGGCTCTGTCAGTGTGCTTCTGTATCTGTATCCATCCAATTATAGGTACTCTACATAACTAATTCCTACAATATAAACTAGTATTAACTGTACTTTTTTGTGCTCCTCTGTGTCAGTACAAGTGCAACAGAGCTAGAGGTTGTGCCACTTCAGTTAAATTGGTGTAAAATCACTCTCTCATCTGACAAATTGAAGCCCTCCAGGCCGAGCCTTGGACCTGGTTTACACTGGGTGCTTTGTGTCTTCAGTAGAAATATTTCAGTCTTGTGGTGGTGTGCATGAAAGCAGAACCAGATCTGAGCTTCTGAGAAGCTTTGATTGGCAAAAGAAGGATGTGTATCTATGAGCTTTAACTACATGTAGCATTTGGAATATTAGCTTGACTCAAATAAAAGAGTTTGGAAATGTTGGTACGTATTGATTGGAATTGGGAGGGCTATAAAAAAAATTAGGGAGAAAGTGTGTGCCTTGTGCTATCCCTCCTTGTACCCTAAAGTTGGATGAATTAGAGCCTGGACTGGAACCCAGGTGTCCTCTCCATCCATTCTCTCATAAGCAGAGGCTGAGAGCAGAGCTGGGGACACCAGCTCTGGAGTACCCAGGGATGCTTTTGCAGGACAGTTCTGCTACATCCTGGCCATATGTTGGTACATGGCTTCGTAAGTATCTGCCCTCGCTTTCCCTGTGCTGTGCTGTCCAGTGGAAGAAAGTGCAGGCAAGCAGGAGGAGCTGCCGTGTGCTCTGGCAGATCCCATGGCCGAGTGCTTGGGGACCGGGATACTCAGTGTGATGGGCATGAGGATGTCCATGGTTTTGGTAGAAGCAGCTCCCCAGTGCCCAGACTGTCCCTGTCCTCGTGGGCTGCAAGAGGCAGAGCTGCCTCTCCCCTTAGCCACTCCAGTGCCCATGTGGGAAGTGGGAAGCAGGCACTCCAGTGAGGCCTCTGCTGAATGTGCTAATATTTTGTCCCACACCTGTTTAACTGGAAAGACTGTGGAAACAAATGTTTGAGTGTTTCTTCATCTGAGGATATCCTTTTGGTAGGTGGGGGTACTTGGGTGGAACCTTTGCTCAGACTAGACAGAGAAAAGATTTGACTCTGAGTATTTCTCACCCCAAAAGGGTGCTGTGGCCATTGAGGTCAACTTGACCACAGACTGAAACTAGTTGTTACCATTTTCTGAAGAAATGAACCAAGTTTGTTGTTGTTGTTTTTAATATTGTTATGGTTATTATAATTATTTATTATTATCTATTAAGCCACTGAGCTGAAAATCAATTATTCCCACAGCCCTAATTAACCAGTGCCTAGCCCAGTGCTCTCTCCAGCCGAGCAGGCAGCATTAGCCTCACAGCGCGTTCAGTCTGAAGTGAGCAATTTGCCCAGCAGGGAATATTTGCAAAACTGCTCTCTGGGGGAGCTTTAGATTCTCGTCAATATGTGCAGGCAGAAACATCAGGTGCTGTGGCAGTGTGTTTTCTGAATGACTGCAGAAGTTGGCTGACCCAGCATCACCCATGAATTTTGAAAGAGATGGCTGTAAGGACATTTATGCTGAAAGCCTGTAGCTGCTGAGCTGGGGGACAGGGCACGGAGCTCTGTACATCACATGTTATGTATAGTTTGTGTTTAAGAGATACTGGCTGTACGCCAAAATACGGTTACCTTCTGTTCAAGCTCCATATGGGATCTTTTCAATAAAAGTACTATTTATTGTTTCTAGGCTATATAATAGGGCTTTTGTTAGTTTTTCAAATGCATCCTCGACTAAAGAAGTTTGTGCCTATGACTTATAGTTGCTGTATTACTGAACTCATTGTGATATTGAACTGCATTGTAATCGTACAGATGGCTGGAGAGAAACCCACATTTCTGATCTGTCCTCACTGTGCTCAGTGTTTTCTGTCCCCAGAAAATGTGGATCTTCTTACCATCTGGATGCCAGTCTTAGATCCCATAGTGCACACACCGTGTTTGACACGTGCTGTAGGAAGCTCTCCTCCTGGACTCTTGTTTCAGGACTTTTTCCTGGGGGGGGGGGGTTAAATGTTTTGCCACTTGCTGTTGTTGAATTATTAGTAGAAATCTGTGGAAATTCAAACAGTTTTGACTATTATGTTGTACATTTGCATGTATAGTCGAAATGTGATTATATTTTATTCTGTTTTTACCTGTAAATTCCCTAAATTAAAATGGGAATTTGGTAAATGCAATCCACTTTTTCAGTAACAGACACTGTCGCACAATAAAATAAAAATACTGCCTCGTGCTGAGGTATTTTAATAGCATCAGTGGAAGACTGCAGAATGAGATGTGGGAATAAAATGCACTGCTTTCCAAAAGGCTTCTGGTTTTCTTATTGTTGCTACTCCAGGGTGCTCTTTTTTGCTTCATTTATAGTTATTCTTGTGCCTTTATACCATCCAAGTTTCCTCAACATGTGACCACACACTATAAATACTGCCATGGACAGAGGGACTAAGGACAGACAAAGGAACACAGGATTCTGAAGTGCTGGGACCTCAGTATAGCTCTGGTTCTCAGTGTGATTGTTTGGTTACATATTTAAGATGATTTTGTGTCACTGGTGTAAATGTTGTAACTCTAGAATAAATAAAAGTAAGACGATGCTCATTATTAATAGTTCTATTATAAAATCATTGCATTATTAAGGACTTCATTTCATTTTACAATGTTAAGTACTGGTATTACCATCTATGTCACGTGGCAGTGCTAGGAGATGACTTAAGCATTATTTTTTACCTGTTTGCTTTGGATGAAAGGTACATAATGTGCCCGTGGCTAACACTGGGTTGTGCCAGACCAGCCTATGGTCGGTGGTTATTGCCGAACTCATCTTAGAGCTCCATACAAATCTGCCTGCAGGTTGATTTAGAGTAGGAAACCATCCTTGTTGTCAGATAATAAATGAACCTGATGCACAGTGACTGCTTTGAGAATAAACAAGAATTTCAGTGTCAACACATCCTTGAGTAACACCTGCTGTAGCACTCCTAGACATGCACGTACACGCACATGCACGCACACAAAGACACATGCAACAGGACAACAAAAGCCAGCCTGGCTATCTTTTTTGAAATACATTCTTCTGTCTAAGAAACTAAAGAGGGGACAGTTTATTTGGAGGCAGGTGCAGTTACAGTTTCTAAGGATAATTTAAAAATTTGCATACATCACTGACAAACTAATCTTGTATCTGCCCTCAGTTACACAGGGACAATATGCAGCAACCTACAAAGAACCATCAGAGAGAGAAAGAAATTTTACAGTTTACTAACCAACACTCCAGATCTCTGCATATGTCTCGGGATAGTTTATTGCCAGTGTTTAACAGCCTCCCGTAATTCTGTTTGCTGCAAAAATGCCTGTTTGCTGCAAAGGCTTTAATAGGCAAAAAGGTGCAAGCCCTTCAGCTCTGATCTCTAAATTAACATCTGGGCATTTTGCTGCTTATCATGGTGAAAGGTTAATACCTTAACCCTCTCTCTTCTGTGTCCTGTGTAATTTCACATATTGCTTTGAGGTTTCTTCTGTGTTTTTCTAACCTGGAGTCTCTAAGTGCAGTGCAGGCAATCAACTCTGCTCTCAATTAGCTGCTATATTCATGCTTCAGTTGCTTGTTGAAGGTCATCAGGAAGCTTTTCATTTCAACCCCGTTCCTGTCTGGAATTGATGAGCACGCACATGCCCTCTTTTCTCATCCTTTGTTCCTGCTGTATCTCCCAAATCTTTTTTCCAGTGTCCATCCTGAAAACCTCTGCAAGTGGTGGAGGACTTGCCACAGAGGCTTCTGCTACTATTTTTCTTTCTAGAAAGGCAGGGAAGGGATGGACCAGCAGGATCTTGTATGTCCAGATTTCTTCTTTCTACCTTTGTGCATGTTTCTGCCCACCAGCTCCCTGCATCCCAGATCCCTATATAGCTCAGCCCTGGCTGTGTCCCAGCTTCTCATGGAGCTGTGCCTGGGCTGGGTACCAGTGTCCTGTGGAGCTGGGCTGTGGACAGGCGCCGGAGTGAGGGCCCTCACTCTGCCAGATAGCCAGCACTGAAACCCGGCTGTGCCTGCCCTGTGGAGATTTATTATACACACAGAACCAGGAGATTTTTTCATAGTAACAACATTTTAAGTAATAAGGCTATAAACCTGCTGTTGAGCCAGGCTCATTTTTTTAACAGGTGGAGACTAAGAAAGCCACTAATGCTTCAGTGCTGGACATTGTGTTTGAATAGAAGAGAGGCAGCCTGAGATGAAAACCCAGGTAGAGAGCATGAAAACAATGCTCAAAGAGGTACAAGGGATGAGATAAAGATAGATGAAGAAAATATGTGAGTGACAAATTAGGATGGATGGGGAATATGCAATAGTTTTCAGAAAAGAAAAATGTTTTTACATTAAAAAAATAAGTGACAGCACTGGAAACCAATGGCCAAACAGTGCGGTAAATCCGCAGTGAATGCACTTGAATTTGGGCTCTGGAAGAGCAGTGCACACAGAGGAGAGAGGCAGAGTGAACGAGCCGGCTGGGGGAAATAGATGGCTGGATCTATTCTTTGTGGTTCTATGATCTTTTTTTTTTTACTGGACAGTTGTAAGAAATTTTGCTCTGGGCACATTAATCTTGTTAATAAGTTTGTCTTTTATTAAGTAAAAGCAATGTCAGTTCTGTTCTCAAAATTACAGCACATTTTTTAATTAGGTGCTCTTGATTTTGTTCCTGACAGAACAAGAAGATTCCAACAATTATTTGACAGAACTCAGGATTTCTCTGATAAAGAGCAATAAATTCTAAGGTCACAGCCCATTTCTTACCTGACATGGGGGTCAAATGAGAGAGAATAATGGATTGGAACTGGCCATGATAGCAAACCAGTCAGGTTTACCAGCTGCTGTAAATAATGAGTATCATCAGTAGATAAAAACAGCTAAAGGCTGCTGTATGTATCACCATTAACTGCTCATGTATTGAATTTTCTTAATTCTGTTAACTGCATTTTTTGTCTTCAGAGTATCTCTGCAAATTTGTCCTTATGGTTAGTCTAATTCCAAACCATGTACACCTGGTTAAAAGGTAGAATATGGATTTTGCCTTCCGTTTATCGAACCACAAGCTAACCTGGGATCTGAAGGGCAGAGAGGTTCCCTTTGCCGATGCATCTTCTTGAGTGAGTGAACATTCAGGAGCACAGAAAAAATGTCCAACAATGTATGTTACTGCAAACATACGAAAATCAGCTAAAAAGTTCCTTATCACAATTTTACAGGAAAAAAATTACGTTTCCTTAAGCATAGTGGCTGAGAGGCCGCTGAGTCTGAATCTTCATTGGACATCAGAAGGCTGATGCACACAAAACACACCACAACTGAGTGCACAGCCACACAGTTCTGGCCCTGGGATTTACAATATTTTCTAAAAGAAAGAGACTGGGGTGCATTTACTTGGCACCACGGAAGAAACTGCTTAACTTAGGGAAGTTGAGGTGCAGGTCTCTGTGAAGAGCTTCTCTTCAAAGAAGGATCACTGTCAAGCCAGCAGCACATTTCAAACATTCCTGCGACAGGGCTGGACTTTCAAAATTGCTCAACACTTTTTTTGTGGGGTTTTTTGTTTGTTTGGTTTGGGTTGGATTTTTTTGCTTGTTCGTTTGTTTTGTTGTGGATTTTTTTGGGGGGGTATGTTTGGTTTTTTGTGGGTTTTTTTGGGGTTTTCGTTTTTGTAGGGGTTTTTTTTGGATTTTTTTTTTGTTTGTCTGTTTGTTTGAGGTTTTTTTGGGTTTTTTTTTCTTTCTTTTTGGTGGGGTTTTTTTATTGTTGTTTTTTTGGGGAGTTGTTGTTGGTTTGGTTTGGTTTTTTTTATTAATGGAAGTTATGACTATGCAGAATCATCTGTAATATCTGGTCATATCCTGGGGTACTTCTGAGTGCTGAACTCCTCTTGACCACTTGGATGTTGCAGTGGCTTGATCAAACCAGTACCATTCATGCTGCATCCAGCTCTGTCATCTAACACAAGCAGCACAATTTATTTTTTCTGTCTGGGGAATCTACTTAACAGTGATTAGGTATGCTTGTAAACTCATAAAGGTCTTTTGTAGCTGCTCCAAATATTCAATGCTGCAGTTCAGAAAAGATGCTAAGCAATAGCTGGATGATGTAGAGGATGAAAATGACAGCCAGAGCTTCCTTTTCAATGGAAGATTTTGCAGAAGGAGTTTGGGTTATGTGCTGCCCAAGTTTTAGGCTTTCCCCATCTTTATCTACTTCAGTGCCTTTCCTCAAAATCTGCAAATTTTGGTCTTGACTGAGCTTTGGTGTTGATTTGGAAGCATTCTTTTTTTATTTTCTTTATGGAAA
Source organism: Eulacestoma nigropectus (assembly GCA_013397775.1). NCBI lineage: Eukaryota > Metazoa > Chordata > Aves > Passeriformes > Eulacestoma > Eulacestoma nigropectus. The sequence goes on along the minus strand of VZTE01000952.1, from coordinate 325,454 downwards.
CTTCACCTCTCCCTGTCTCCCTGTCTCTGGTCAGGTAGGGCACAGCACCCAGAGTCTGGTGCCTGGCACACACCAGCAGCCAGCAGCCAAAAAACATCAGATGCCACTCTCAGGGTCAAAAATAAGGACACATTGTTCTATGCTTGAGCTTCATTACAGATTTATGAAGATTCATACTCATCATGAAAAGCACAGTGAGTAAGAATCTGCACAGCCAAGAAGGCTTCGCTGCACCTCTGCATTTAAAGCATGGTGTGAAAACAGATTATTTCTTAGTGGGGCTCCTCTTTGTGTTCTATATAGATCCAACGTGTTGGCACATAAATTGGCAAACTTTGAAGGCTCAGGCTGCGGTGTGAACACAAGATTCCTAGGTGGCAATATACAGCAGTCACCACAACCCTCCCCAGCTTCCACCAGGAATGCTCTAATTCGTTGTGCTAAAACATTTATGCATTTTGTGCCTTGACCAAGTCTTCATTCAGTAGGACATGAGCCTAAATGGAAGCATTTTTCTACATTAGGGGCTCAGTAGTGTCTGGTGTTCCACTTCCCCAAGCCAAGGAGAGTGTTAGAAGTGGGTTTTAGGATTATTTTCTATCTCACCTTGCTTGAGAAGCTAACACTCAGAATTCCAGCAATGCTAAGCCAAAGAAACAGCCCCTCTGACCCAAATCCATTTAGTGATATTGCTGTGGCAATACAGCTGCTGCAAGAGAGGGGAGTTTCTGTCGATTTGGTGTGTTCCATGGCACTGCGTAGCCCCATGACACCAGGGAAGGGTCACCAGCTTCCAGGACCATGCTGGCACCCTCGAACAAGCAGAGCTGTGACTGCAGAGGCATTTGGAGAGTAGCTCTGGACACTAAAGCTGTGGGGGTGAGTGTTCTCCTGTGGGGTCAGGGGTTTGCCCCTTTTCCAGAGCTCCGTAGAGGGACCTGGCACGTTACAACTCAGTCCCTCCCCATGCTGGGCAAAACAGGTCATCTCAGGTGCAAAGTGGTATCATGGAGAGGGAAAGGAACAGCACAAATTTTGCCTGTGCAGTCCAGATAGGCTCTTACCGCAGCAAAATTCTTCCTTTATTACTTTTTTTCTCCCAGGCATAGCTCCCTCTATGCTCCTGAAAGGAAATTTGCAAATGCACTAATAGTTTTTTTGAAGAAAAGATTTATTTTAGAAGAGAGTTCCTGCAGGCCATACAATGCCTGCTGAGCTTGCAAAATCATTCATTGCATGGAATGGATTAGGTTGGTGGCTGCCTTCTTTTCATTGCCTTTAAATGACTGGGAAAACTAAGATGTAAAGGTAAGGACTGTAATAAAGAACGAGCTCTGTAAAGTGGCTTTGCTACAGTGAACCTTCAAACCCATTTGAGAATGTCAGGGATTTGCCTTTATTCTTGAAGCTGACTTGACAAACAATTCTGGCATCTTGACAGTTGAGCCTTAGAATAAAAAATGTCACAAATTCAATCTCCTGCAAGATAAGGAGCAGCCAGCTGATTGCCAGGGTGCAGGCAGCACTGATCTGCCCCACTATCGGTGAGCTCGGCTGCAATGGGCTATCTAATTTAGGTAAGTGCATTTCCAGCATTAGCGTGCATAAGGTTGATTGTGAGTGGCTGCCAGTAGAGACACACGAGATCAATTTTGCAGATTCATGCAAAAAACTGCTCTCATTTTAACTAAAATGCTAAGCTTGAGTAGTAATGTAAAAGTATTATATGATATCAGGGAAGAAGGAAAGCCAAAGGAAGCAAAAATCTAGAGTCCCACAGACACATTTCCAAAGACTTACGGTGCTGTTGCTCTGCATTTTTCAGTCAGAATAATGAATAAATATTTGAGTAATAACAAGCAGGACATAGATAATTTGGATTACTTTAAATCCAGTGCCACTATCTGACCCAAATGCAGGTGCAGGGAGCCCATAAGGTGCTTCAGCAGAAGCCACCAGGGTCTGAGCCATGGGCATCCCAGTGTATCACAGTACTTTCAAGGCTGGAGAAGCCTCCATCCACAGCATGCAGGGATCTGGGAAGCTGGAAGTAAATACATGTGCTTGCCTTTGTGTACCCAGATGAAATTTAAAACTTCACAACCTTTTCATTTCCTTCCTGTTTTCCTTCAGGGGCAAATCTCCCCCCAGTCATATTTTTTTTGTGACAATGCTTCAAGTGGCATTTATATTGCAGCATTGCCAGAAAATAAATAAAGCAAGCCAGAAGTGTGGATTCTTCCTTTTTTTTTTTTTTTTTCCTCTCTTGTAACACAGCCTCCAGGTTAATTTAGTAATTTTTTTTTCCTGTTTACTTGCTTTCTTGAAGGTGAAGGTTTAGATTAACTACTCCATTTGCTTTTGGCCTATCTGATACATGAGAAAGATTAGACAATCCACCAAAGTTGACATTTTGTTACACCAGTTGTGACAGGAGTTGCTGTGTTCCAGGGCTAGTGTCTATGTTTAAATAAGGTCCATTAGACTTGGACTATGGCCAGGTCTTTCATTGCTGGGATCTTTTCAACTGTAAACAGAATTGCACTCCCTCTGAAATTCTGCTGTCACTCACTTTTGTAAGAGGACACATGAGTATTTGGGGGTTTCATCCATTGATTTTGGACTGTGGGTTAATTCTGTAGATTTGGTGAGATCAATGTGCTTCAAAACAAGCAAAGAGCTGGCTAGCTTCTGCTATACTGACATGGTCCCATAATGCCAATGAAATTGATTGGCAAAAAGCTCTTTCAGGACAAATAGGTCCCTCATGAGCTGTAAGCATCTCTCCCAAACAGGAAATGATGGACATAAAACTATAGAATTCTCTGCTGTGGCAGCAGAGAGAAGCACAAAAAAGCTCCTTTGAAGGGAGTGTGGTTTTATAAATCTGTCACAGGGGCTGCTGAGGTGCAGCTCAGGATTTTTGCCTTATTTGTTACAATTTCCCATGTTGTGGAACAGTTCCTTGTGGTAATTGTTGTATACTTGCATTTAGGGATGTCAAAAAATGGAGAGCTTTTACTGACCGTTTTTTCTCTTGGTGCTACACAGTTTGCTGTCATTCTGTCATTAGTTAAGGTTTTCATCCCTCTCCCTGTGTCCAACCACAAACACTGTGGTGGGAGATACCTGCCTCTTGAGTTCAGATGCAGTCTGCAAGTTGTGAATCTGCTACTCGGCAAAAATCAGGGGCAGGAATGTCCAACTCAGGAAATGGGGAAGGGATGAATTCAGTGGGGGCTAAAAACTTCCTCAATCAGTGGCAGATCCACTTGAGGAAATAACTGCTGTTCTCCTTCTGACTGCTCATTGACAGGCTCCTCATCTCAGTCACCAGCTTCCTTGTAGCAGGATCTAAAATGATTAATCTTCATTTTAGCTAAAACTTATATTTTTTTTATCCTCACCATTCTGCTGCATTTCACACTGTCAAATCTTTGGCCAGTCTTGCACTTCTGGCCCTTCCAGCCATATTTACACTGCAAGTGGTGCAGAATTATCATGACTACTCAGTGCCATCTAGGGCAGACTGGCCTCTTCCATGTTTGGCCCTGAGTTTTCTTTGGGTCTCAGGTATAACTATCATTTTCATTACACTTTTTTTTTCCCAAGTAGAATGATCTGATATAATGGGAGGATTGTGCTGTAGCTCTGGGTTCAAAGCAAATAGAAATGTCCTTGACACAGGAAGCATTAGACTGGTGTCACTTGCTGCCAAAGGATGCAGTGGAAGCTGAAACTTTCCTTTTTGTCATAGGGTCATGGAAGAGAACTCCATATACCCATGTACTCCATTTACTTGAGGGTTAATAAATATAGAAAACCTCATATAAATCAGGACGTTCTTTGAGATTGAAGTAAGTTGAGTCTGGGAGATTCAGAGGATGTACCATGCACAGCCTCCTGCTCTCATCCTGAGAACCTGTTCATGGTGCTGCTGAGAATACCAGGGATACCAGGCAGGATAGACTTCTGGTTTGACTCAATATGGTCATTTGTATATTTTCTTTAATGCATTCACTAGGAAGAACATCTGTAAAAGTTTCTTCAAGATATACTCCAAAGGTCTTATAAATCCTGTCTTTCAGCAATTTACTTACTCTTTCTTACCGGCCACCTATCATTGTTTTAAAAACTGTGCTTACCTGCTGCCAATTTCTTTGTTGCACTCTCTGGCTTGGTTTTTATCTCTGCTGTGCCAAAACAGTAACCCAGTGTGATTAGAAGTAAAAAAAGGTCCTTGCAAAGGCCATTGAGTTCTGCTGAAAAAGTTCACCAGTACGGACTGCTTTTGAGTGTATGCTCTGCTGGGTTCCCTCCCCTCCTCAGCTATAAAACACCACAGTAACCACAAAGGGACATATGTGTCATTATTATAGGCAATGCCCACCTACACCATGTCCCTAAGGGTGAGTAAGTATTCCCTGTAAGTGAATGATGTACCTGCTCCAGCTCTCTCAAGGAGCTACTAGACAATCCCCAGTTTACAATGGAATTGGGCTGGTGCCTTGCTGTGCAACACTAAGAGATGCTTGCATCTGTAGGAGGTAATGGTCTTATATGCTTCCCCTTTGTTGTATCTACCAGCTGCTTTCTGCTTCCACATCCTTTGCAAGCACTGATGCCTTCTCCCTGGTCCTAGGATCAAGAGCCAGACAGGGTTAAGGGATAAAGAGTTGCAGTGCGAAGCCTTTAGGATGTTTGGTCTTCTGGCCTAACAGAATAACCAGGACTATGCTAAGATATCAGACTTAAAGAATTACAAATATGCATGCTAAGGGTACTGAGAATACATAAAAGGCAAATAAAAAGAAAAGGCAAAAAAAATCATCACGGCATCAGCACCAGCTCTTTGCATTGCAGAATGGTAGATGTGCTTCAGGGTGTGGCTGATACTCCAAAAAATACTCCAAAGATGGTAAAAGTTAGGATCTGGAGGATTGTTTAGCTGTATCTTACGTGTGGCAACAGAGGATAGTTTTAAAACAGCAAATTCTTCAGTAAATCCAGTCAGCCACAGCTGATGGAAATCTGTGACCTCATCTCTGAAATAATCCCAAGAGCACAATAGTAAAATACTTCTATTGGTTGTATATATCTTAATTTCAAGACTTGCCCTTGATCTGATTTGAAATTACTAGATTCAATGACAATTTGATTCACAGGCCTGGAAGATCTATTAAAGCACTAATGGCTGAACAGAGGCAGGACTGAACTCTCCAAAGGCATAAAACAAACAGCCGTACAAAGACATGTGGCCACAGATGGCAAAACCTGTTTCTAGTTGTTCCTCCAGTTGTGGAGATCCCCACCCCTATATTAAGGTGACCAGCCCCTCCCAGGAGCCAAAGGAGTATCTGTGCTGAGTAGTTGAGATGTAGATTTTCCTGAGCTATGTGTAGCCAACAGGTCTCTGAAAAGCAGGATGGGGGCAGTGACGTGCTGCATCTGTGGCCTGGTCTCAGGAGCTGAATCCTGCACCCTCTGGCTATGCCAGCCAGCTCAGAGCTCAACACTTGTCTCCAGTGCCTTGAAGAGAACTTAGACAGTCATCATGGAAAATTTCTAACTGCTGCAGTAAAGAGACCAGAGCCCACATGAGAACATGCCAACACATGCTCCTTTGGTGCAGGATTTTATGTTGTTTCAGCAGCTGAGTACCTGTTCCCACTGTGACTCTTCATTCTGGTTCCTTTCCTGGAGCCAAGGACCTCACTGGTTCATCTCTTCATCTCTCTGTGTCTGCCACCGCAGAGCTTACCAAAGAGCGAGATGATGGGGGAACCTGGTCTGCACCCTGCTGGCAATGGTTGGATGCACTGACAGAAACTGGTAGTAGGACTGGAGTGCTGTAGGAGGTTGGTGGTCTGACGACAGAAGATTCAGTGACTGTGTACTTTAGAGACAGGCAGCAGCTGAGTTTTCTCAGCTCACTATTTCTGTAAACACCTGGATACGTCTGTGTGTTTGTGTTTCTCCTTGGGCATGTAGTTTTAACCTTTTCCTTGTGCTTTTGTAGTAAAAGTACAAAGATTTAACTTTGTAAAGCAACTGGCACAACACCAAGTGGATTATACCAATTTTATGGAGTGAAAGAGCTCAGGAATAATTCAATCTTGTGGATTGATAATATTAGAATTTCCATCCCAGAAGTATCTGGAGGACACAGACTAAAAGAGGTCCCTAGTGCATTAGGCTCTGTTTATACAAGAGATGGCCTCAGCCCAAAGACTTTGCAATCAAAATACAATGTTGAGTGATCCTCTGCAATTGTATGTGCTACTAGAAGATAAAACTGCATCAAGTGCATAATAGAATTTCTCACAGTTCACAAACCCGTCAGGGCAGATAGATAGCGTTGCCTCATCTAATACCAGGCTCCATCTGTGGGCAAATTCTTATTAGTAGAAGACATTATGCAATATTCCTTAACAATTCATAATAACTTGTATCTGAAGAGAGGAACATGAAGTAATGAAGAGAGCTCACAGGTGTAGAAGTGCGATAAATAAGAGTCCTCCTGTAAAGCAGACACAAAGATGCTCTTTTCCTTTGTGCAGAGAAGTCCTCCCAGACCACAGTGTATTGTTTGCAGTGAAAGGTTCAGTTGAGCTATCGCTTAGGTTTGTACTATCTGGGGTTCTGCAGCAATTAAATGAGCATATATATTGCAGATGGAAAATGGTGCTGCTACTTCTGACAGCTCTTTTTACTCTTTAATAGAAGAAAAGAAATCTGCCTCTGACTGTGAACCAAGTAAGAGTGAGTAAATTGTGGGGTTTTTTTAACACACTTGCTTCAGAGAAAGACTCCTGTTTGTGGAGTTATTGATCACATAGACTTGAGCATGTATGAGCATCACTTACTTCAGAAGATAAGGGGAGTCTGAGTGGTAAACAGCTTTTTCTATGTGCTTCTTGTTTAGTTACTGGGAGTTTCACAGATTACTCCAATGGGACCAAACAGACCAAAAATGAGTGGTTATTTGAAGAAATCTGGTGAATTTCATACTGTGAAAAAAAATGTTTTAACTCATTCCACTAGTAAGTATTAGTCTATGCTGTACTTACGTACTGTGAATCTCTTGTTTTGGAGGCTGTCTAGCAACACATTTGGAAGACAGTGTTTCTGGGGTAACTAACCACAGAAAGAGAGCTACAGGATGTAGAGGACTTGGGTTAGCTCTTGTTAGCTATGCAAAAATTACCATATGGCAAACTTCAAGCTTTAGACAAATTACCATGGGCACCAAATGAACAAAAGAGCTGAAATACTTTGCCAACAGCAGCTTCAGATACACTGCCTTGATTATCATCTGCTATGTTAGCAGATCCTGGTGGCAACCTGAGGCTCCAACTCCTGCACTTCGGCACCCATTGCTCTCCCAAGCCACCAGCAGGCCTGCATCCCTCCTCGGGGCAGAGGGCTCCACCAGGCAACAGGGAGCCTTGAAACCAGGTACTGCCTTGCCCAAAGCCTTCTGCAGGGCTTTGAAGCTCTTGTTCCTCCTCCACAAACTGGGTTATGACACTCCTGGGTTGGCCTGCTTTGGGGATTAATGTACGAGTTACTCTCGATAGCTTCTTATTGTTTTTGGGAAGATTATCAAAGGTACAGATTGCCTTAGGTGCAGAGACATCTGAGGTAGATCTATGTGACAGCATTGGATTACTTGGATTGATTTACATGGGTGTAGCACCATGTGAACAGAGCTGCACTGCTCCTGAGCTGCCCAACTCACATGCCCAGCCTCAAAAGCCCCGGCGAGGCAGCTTTCTGTGCCTCTGTAATTTTTTTCTTTTTTTTTTTTTTAAACCAGGTATCAAGAATCTACTATTCCTGATACCAGAAAGCATGCTTTAGAAGCAGCTACTCAGACACCTATGACAGTATACTTGCTGACCTTGTCACAGACAATTGTTTCTACAGCAGGGAACAATGTAGTCTCCAGAAGCAAGTGAAAACGGATGAGAGAAGTATATGCTGTAGATGGAGAGGGATGGGATAGTGACTGTCAGAAAGTTGCAACAAACCAACCAAGTTTGCCTTCTGCAGAGACTCTCTCTGTGATCCTCAGTCTAGGGATGTCCATGAGAGAGGAAAAAAGCCTCAGTGGGGTCAGGCTTCAGGCTTCTATTTCCCAGTCCTTAGAGTCAGAGGGTTTGGCAATCTAAAGTTTGGAGCTGAAGCCCACATGGGAGGGCTTGCTTTTTGTGAGAGGCAGCAGATGGTTGTCCTATGTCCGGGCAAGTAGCAGCACTGCTCCGTCATGGCTGAGCACAGCAAATTCGTTTCTTTGTGTCTTGCTGTCACTGCTGTGTTCTGCAGCAAATGCAGCTCCCAGACTCCCTTCCCGTCCCTTCGTCACAAGCATGGCAAAGGCGTGTGAAATACTGAAGAACAAGTACCTCTTCCCCTTAACCTAGTAGGTGCTTGTGGAGGCCAGTGGGCCTCTGGAACAAGATGCTCAGCTCCTCCCTTGGAAGGATGTGCCTGGAGAGACGCTCCCAGAGTAGGGAGACGAAAAGAGGCTTCTCCCAGGAGACTTTGTTGCATTATGTTAATGTACCCCAGTTCTGTTACCTTGGTTGGCCCGTTGGCCTTCCTGCCCCTTTCTACCCTATACGTCCCTAATCTGGGATGTTCTCCCTTCTTTCCTCTCCCACGGCCCCGGCACCTCAGCTGCTCCCCTGCTGTTTCCCCATTGTCTCCTATACCCTGGCCCCGCCTATGTACTGCCCCCACGCCCTCGGACCATTGGCCCTGATGCTCTCTCCGCCCCTGCCTTCCCCGTACAAAACCCCTGGACCGTCCCTTTTTCCGGTTCCTTCGTCCTTGGGCGCCTTCATGTGTGTGGCTGCGTAAACCTCCCCGTGGAACTCCACACGAGGACCCTTCCCGTGTCTCTTTGCCGACGGCTTCTACAACAGCAGCTATCCGGGACAAGTGCGTGTGCGTGTGTGAGCGTGGCACCGCCGAGCGGCTCCCATGTCCGGAGATGCTTTCGGGAAGGTTGCGGCATCTTCACCCCCTCCGCCTGCGGCAACAGGCGCTGTATGCTATTGCATTGCATTACAGTGCTATGCTCCAGCCTCAGATTTTCCTACGGCCTCTACAGCTTTCCCAGTCTCTGATCCTTCCTGAGTGTTTATGTGAAAACACTTGTGATTTCTCAAACAATGTGTCTCTGCAAAAGAGTAGGCTCCAACTAATCAAAAAAAGTTCTACACTCTAAAAATAAAATGAAATTTTAAAAGGGCTATAAAAAACTGCGTCATTGACTGGCTCCGGATGATCTCCATGAAAGAGAGAACAATATTCAATTTGTCTAAAACCCCAAGATCTTCTCAAAAGGCGCTATAGAAAATTATTCAGAGACATAAAGTAAATTAGAAAGCCACAAGCACAGTTCATACTTGAATGAAATTAATTCACACAGGATACAGCAAATATGGCATAACTACAGCACCACGCTTATTTTTTTATACCACCAAAGCCTTTATTTCTTTTGAAGATGGGTAATTGTAAGGAAGACAGTACTTTTTCCTTCTCACGTAGAATTATTCTCCCCAGTCTCTCTATGTTGCATAGTGTATTAGCTGCAAATGATTAAAGCTGGCCTCCTGTGCCTTTGCCTGTTTTCAGAGACTATCAGTGTCTCCAGTGGGCTGGAAGTTACCTAGCAGAAGACTTTGTATATGACCATAAAAGCACCCTATTTATCTTCAAAGAGAAAATCAAGAAGCCTTGTCAGATCTTTTGATTATTTTGGTTTCCCTGTAAAAGGGTTTGCTTTCATTGAAATAATTTTAAAAAAGAAAATAAACTCAAAGCAAAATACAAATTTCTGGTATTATTATCCCTGCAGGATTGCTACCAGGTCCACATGGTCATTCTGCCTATGGTGTTCCTACCTACTGAAATTTTATTAATCTTGAGTCATCATTTCAAAGTAAGATCAGGTTGTTTACAGTGACCTGAAAGTGTTCCAGGGAGCTTGGGCAGTACCATCTTTATCTTTCAGAACACTTGCCCTTCCAGGAACAGAGCCCCCATTTTCCAGCAGCTCTACGGGAAAAAAAAAAAGGTGCAGGCACCGTAATTCACTTTTCTTGATGCACCAGGAGAGAAACTACGAGAACTGCATTTTCGCTGCGTGCCCAAGTGCTAGTGCAAGGAAAATTCTGCTTCAAATGCATTTTTGTGGCATTACTTCAGCAGAAAGGGGAAGCACTCGCTGCAGAAAAGGCATCATTCTCAGCACTGCATGTGAGACTTTACTGCTTCCCTGGCTTTGCAGCCTCCTGGTCTGGCACTACGGGCTTCTCATTTTAAGAGTGGCAGGACAGGACATGGAGGATTGCTGTCAGCATCCATTTTTGAGTAAGATGAAACAAAATATTCCCACTCATTTTGAGGACTCGTGCCTCTATGTGACCATGCAGGAAATAAGGAGATGGTCCAAAATTTGCTTGAAACATATTAATTATAGACTACAGCCAAGACTGGGAACTTCACCCATACGTAATGTGAAATCTGAAGAACTGGAAGCAAAATTTGGCTTTGTCTGCCTTATCATTTGATCTGGCTGAAAATTTTTTCTATTCTAACAGTATTTTTGGTCTCACAGAAAGGTCACTGTGATTAGCCTTGGAGGGACTTTGTTGACTCTCTGTTGCCTGGTTTAAAAAGATGAACCTGGAACTACTAAGAATATCTAGGGTTATTTCAGTCCAGTGCTTAATCCTCTTCACTAATTTATGAAGCTCCTATAAATGGCCAGGTTTGGGCCCTTCGCTGCTATTGAAAAGACTTTCAGAGTTTCAGCTCTCCAATTATGAGAAACTTTGTTTTCATTTCTAGCTTTTTTTTTTTCTTTTACTCTGTTTCCAAATCATGGATAGCAGTTTACAGTTTAGCATATCCATGCCCCTGAGACATTGTGTCTACCTGCTCATCCTGTTCTACATCATCTTCACTGGTAACAGCTGCAGGAAATGTTTGCTACTGTCTTTGGATTAGCCCTGAGTTTATGCTTGTTTTTTAAGTGCTTCTACTCTCTCAAACTATAATAGTATGGAGGAGTTTTTTCATTGTTGTACAACTTTTATTGTGGAACATCTTTGTCTTCTATGCTTCCTATTCCTTTCTTGAAAAAAAAAAAACCACTTTGGTGAAAATAATTCTTCAATATCTGGAGGTATGGGGTGCGTGGAACTGGGTTATTTAAATGGTGATAAATTCAGGTTTGGCAACATCTGAGTCTTGGCAGGAGATATACCTCAGTTATGTCTCAGTCTGACTAGGATCTAGAAATCAATTTTTTTCCCTAAATCCCCCTAAGGGCTTTATCAATTTGTCTATGCTGAGAATCTCATATACACCGACAAGTCTTATCTCTCCACAAATTGTATGCTGGCAGCAGTGTTCTCCTACAGGACATCAAGAGGAGGTGTCATTTTCTCCACTGTAGGTAGCATTTGCATTTGTGAATAAATTAGATAACCAGGACTGAGAGCAGAGACGAGAATAAATGACTTCCCATTGCTAACAAGAAAAGATGAAATTGCTTCCTCTTGTGTTCTTCAAGAGAGGTGGAATGTCTTCCTTCTTGAATTGCTATATAGCCTCAAAAGCTCCTGGTGTGGGGGATATTCAAATTGACATGGATTTGGATCCCTCCTTGGGTAGAGGAAGAGGTTAATTTCTGTGACCCATTTCTGAGGTGAATGATCCAACCTTTCAAATATACTGGTGATACCAGTACCACCTAGTGATCCTGCTCGAGAGAGGACTGAGCCTTTCTTGCCTTGAATATCTGTTTTCAAAAGGTATTGTTTCAGGGCTCAGCATACTGAGTGTAGAGTCTCCTGTCTTTTCACTTAGCAACAAGGTGCTGACATCCTAGAAAGGCATATTTCCCCCTGCACATTTCCAAAGTCTTGCTGATGTGAGGACATTTGTCACAGAATCCTCTCTGTGAAAAGAATAAAGAGAAAAATACCCTCTCTAAGGCTATTTTAACCAAGACACACTCATGCAATTAAAGTATCTGCCAACAGGAGTGATGTGGTTTAACCCTAGTACACTGCGGGTACTGACAGCAACTAAGTCCCACACAGCTGCTCACTCACTCCCCCTGCCCCTCGGTGGGATGGGCAGGAAAATCAGGGGGAAAAAAGTAAAAATCCTGGGTTAAGACAGTTTAATAACTGAAACAAAGTAAAGGATTATAATAATTATGATGATAATGATAATAATAGTAATAATAAGAAGACAAAGATGTATAAATCCCAAGAAACACAGTACAGTTGCTCACCACCCACCAGCCAATGATTTGCCTGTCCCCAAGCAGCAGTTGATCCCTCCCAGCCAACTCTTCACAGTTTTTATACTGGCCTCGATGTTCCTTGGTATGGAATGTCCCTTTGGCCAGTTTCCATCAGCTGTCCAGGCCATGCTCCCCCCCAACTTCTTGTGCACTTCCTTAGTGGCAGACCATGGGAAACTGAGCAGTCCTTGACTTAGAGTAAGCACTGCTCAGCAACATTAGTGTGTTATTAGCAGTCTCATCCTAAATCCAAAACAAAGCACTGTACCAGCACCTAGGAAGAAAATTACCTCTATTCCAGCTGAAACCAGGACAGGGAGACTGTATTTTATTTCAGGTGAAGGATGCACAGCAGAGCTGTCTGGTGCTGTATTTAAGAACTTTTAAAGTGAAGTGTTAAAAATTACACGAGTGCACATAACTGGGAAACTGGGGGGGAAGGAATCACGTTTTAATCTTTTTCCTTCACGTCTGCCTCTCAGAAAAGCCGGGCGCGCCGCGACCGCCAGGGGGCGCCAAGCCCCTCCCCCAAAAGAAGGAAAAGGATAAATATGGAAATTCGATCAGTGCCAAGTTCGGAAGAAAAGACCGTCTTGTGCTAAAGAGTTGTCAATGGCAAATATTCTAGACAGGCACTGGAGGCTGTGGTTATTTATCCTTGACAGGGCATCCTAAGGAAGCTAAATATGAATTTTGAGTACACGCTAAAATAACACCATCACTTTTCACAATTTGATCGAGGATAACATTCTCCACACCACGTACTTTAAGCAAGCAAAAATACATTGAATCTTTCTTAAAGAAAGAAATACAAAGAAACTGCATCCTTTCCCACCCAGCTGTAGGAGCTGGACAAGCACAGGACTGCAGGAGCACCAAGAGGACTTTCTGTGCATCATGGCAGAGGTGTGGAGGGGACAAATGGGCTCTGGGAGTTTGATGGGTGCAATGCCCTAATCTGCTCCTAAATAACTGGCACACCAAAGTACTGAAATGGAAGGAGAAGGTGTTCAGAAGCTTGGAGAAAGATTCTCACGTAGATGACAAAAAGAAGAAAGGAAATGTTTGCAAGTTCTTGTATGCCAGGTCTCAGAGGCATTTGGGCTTAGGGTTAGGGTTATGATTAGGGTTGGAAAAAAACACAAAGTCTAGAGCTCCAGGGACACTGCAACTACAAAAGGCATGCCAAGGGGAGCACGGCACTGCCACAGCATTGCTCCCTCCACAACTTTCTCCTTGGCACCACCCATGTGCTGGGAACTTTAGCCTCAGGAAAAGGCTGCTTTTACTGCTGTGCTTAGGGTTAGGGTCCAGGTTTACATTAGATGTGCTCTTTTGAAGTTTTCAGGCTTTACTGCAAAAGCCTAGTAACATGGCAGTCACTGAGTCCTGAAACTTTGCAGATTCTTTGACCTGCATATCTTCATGTGCTTTGTCACCCCTAACAGATTTCTTCATATAAAGCCTCTTCAAGAAGTCCTCTGTGACATGATTTACTTTTACACCATGGACAGCTTTCTGGTTGAGTCTTTACTAAACTCACAAGTAAAGTAGGGAGAAGTATAAAAACTCAGGTGCAGCAAAGTCCGTCTTTCAATTTCTTGGTGCTACCTATTCTGGAAGTGGGCACACAGTCCTTCTTGTTTCGAATTTATAAAGTTGCTGAGAAAAAAAAAACTTTTCTTTACTTTTACTTGCCCTTAAATCCAAGGCTGCTCCTGTCCTGCCTGTGGCAGTGTGACCAGAGGCCTCTGGCTCAGTACTGCAGCCCAGCCAGCAAGTGCTCATCCACAAGTGCTCATTCCTCCCTCCTCAGTAGAAGATGACTCTCATCTCTGAGTATGAATGTTTGTCTTCAGACTTGAGTTTCTGCTGGCCTGCTTGCAGATGGATAAACTTCTGGGTGAAGAGCTGGGTGCCTGTGTCCAAGGTTTCCCTTCAGTTTGCTAATGAGAGGTTTCCTGTAGAGGAAAATTCCCATGGATGTTGGACACATCATAGATGAAACTACCTAGGTAGAGGAAACAGCTAATGCTATTTAGGGTGAGACAGTAATTTTGATGAATGGAAATCAGGCAAGATTATAAACAGTCCTTGAGACTGGATGCAAAATTACGAGCTAGCCTTTCCAAAGAGGTCTCATTTGGAAATTAATACAAATGGATGGATGAAAAGGAGTCTGAGCAGTGTGTGCGCTCGTTTGAGGTTAGTTACAGGGCTAAGACTGCTCCAGGTTTATGCAGTAGCCTCAGTTATGTATCACACTCATGCTCCTTCAGAACAGCCTGTCTGGTTTAGCCTTCTAATATGATGTTGCTAGTGTTATCATATTATATTATATTATATTATATTATATTATATTATATTATATATTGTAATGTATTCACCTGGGAGACATCCACTTGGTTTATGTTTTTAGATATTGAAATAACATGTGGATTTCACCCACTGCAAGTTTTTGCTTCCGTAGATGTGCTCATTGTGGACCAGAAGGTTCATGCTGAATCTGCCATTGCCATTTTTGTTCTTTTTGTATTACTGGCAAGATGCAGAGGAAATAAGGTGACTCTGAACTGTGCTGTCAAACTCTTACAACCTAGACAGATAACACTGACATGAAGTAGCTGAGAAAAAAGGGAGTGAACAGTGGGGTTCAGCATAAGTCAGAGTAACCAAATTCTCAGTCATCTGCTCTCCTTGAAACTGTGACTGACAAGTATCTGGCTCTCTACTTCCTCTTGCACTGCTGGCAACACCTTTAAAATGTTAAAAAGATAAAGCAGATTTAGTCTATCCATTTAGTCCATCCATTTTGTGATTTTAACTTCCTATTCTGTTTGTGAAGATTTTCATATTCAATGAACAACTTCCCTTAGCAGGCTTCCCTCTGCATGGGAAGACTCGAACATGCTTGGTTTCTTTAAGGCACCTTAAAGGTCCTGGACTCCAATCCCTTCCTCTGAGAAAGCAAGAGCTTTGAAATGTTACGGACTTCTTGTCTTGGGGTGTTCTCGAACCTGCAGACAGGATCTCAGGTGCTGCCCTGGCCTCACCACACAGTAGTGTGACACATTTCTGCCAAGCAGTTTTCATGGTTTAGAGAATGAATCAATGGATTTCCCCTGTAGCTCCTGGTGTTAGTTACAAGAAATTGCAATGTGTCTTGGCAGCCAAAATGCTCCTGCTTCCTTCAGTGAATGAAAACTGCCTGAGGCAGAAGCTGAGTCCCTGCATGTATTGCACCCAGCTGATCAAAGCTGAGAGAGGTTTGGGGAGCTTTCTAAATACTAAACATGGAGTAATAGAGGCAGAAATAGAAAACAGGAAGACAAAAGACTGGTTTGCCTGAAGTCCTAGTGAAGTGTGTTGCAAGCCTAAGGATTAAATGCTAAATCCCTGTCTGAATCTGAACTGCTAAGAGTTTTCCATCTCTAACTGAAGCGACATCTTGGTGTTTCTACCATGCTTGTTGCCATGAGATTTCTATTTTTAATAGATAATATTTACACTATCTATTTCAGGTGCTCGGTTTAACTGAATTTCAACCATGTACACTGACTTTTGATGTTTCTTTGCTCCTAGGAGGACTGGAGAGCACACTGGATCATGGAGTAATGAGATATGCTTGGTGAGACTGTTAGGACAAAGTTCTTTCCAGCTAACTCAGTGTGGGGTCTCATGTTCTCTCTTGCAGAAGAGACAAAAACAAGTAGTAATCAAATCAGACTGAAAGTAATCTTAGCCATCTGCCCTGTGTCATGGTGACCAGAAGTTAGAAGATAAGGAAATTTATAAACCTAGTCTCAATATAGTTGCTTGGTTTGATCTTTATTTGTATTTCCCGGGAACTCTGATGGCCTCACTATAGAAGATAGCTTTCAGATAAATGTTAACAAAGTTATGAGGAACAGATCTGCCTTCTTACTAATGAAAAACAGAACAGTAAAAAGCTAGAGAAAACAAGCCACAACTGGTCCATTGACTTAATGGATTTTGATTATTGCTATTTACTGGAATATGTGGCATTGGATCAGCCATGAACAAAATGCTAATTTTTAACAGAGCCAGTAGTAACATGATCATTGCACAAACTACAGCACATAGGTGGAATGGTTTTGCTTTTACAGGATGGACCTCAAAACAATGATAGTTATTGCAAAGAAACCTAGTAATGAGAGATTCTGCATTGCTGAATGCCGCAGAAATGTCAGGAAATCATTAATTGTTAGAGAGTGTTCCAGGCATTCAGAACAAAATCTTCAGTTCCTATTCATGATCTGCATTACATCAAATGTAGCACTGAGCCCCCGTCCCTGGGGGAAGGGAGAATTTCTATTCCAAATGCTCCAATCCTTGGCAGGAGTGTCCAGTGCTCAGTGCATTCACAGGATTTTGGATGCTGACCACCCTGTTTTTCAGACTCCTCAGCCCTGGCAGAAGCCATGTATTTCTCTCTCTCTCATGTGGTTTTGAGAAGGAAGCTGGCAATTTGGTAATGGCTTCTTTTAAATGTCCTACATGCTCCACATGTGGCCAAGTGGCACAATGGATCTCAGAGATACCCTAAAATGTCAAGATCATGCTGAGATTTCCTTTGAGGTTAACTAGGAAGTGAAAACTGGTGTTAACCTCGAAAGACTTGAGGAAACAGAGCATGGCACAAGCAGCAGGTTAAAACACCTGTTGTAGTAAGGTATCTGCTTAGGAGAATGGGAAAAATAGAGCCTGTAGTATTGAGACCTAAGGCCAGCTGCAATGTAATATTGCACAGCATTCTGCTGCAGAAGAAGGTTGTGGCTTGACTGCTCTATGTCATTAATCTTGGTCAGCTTATTTCTGTTAGTGGCATTGATGCAATCTTGGGAAAACAGGAGTGCTTTCTGCTCCAGAAGCATACTCTGCGATTTGAAAATGGAGAGGATTTGAGAAGTGCGCTTAGATTGAACTTGTGTTGCTAATGGAAAGGTTTATACCAAAGATAATGGTGTAAGTGGGGTAGAACTGGTCTCTCCTAAGAGACTTGTTTATAAGCAATGTATTAGTTTGCATAATGGAAGCAAGACCCTTTTCTCTTTGCCACACAGATCAATCGTGTTTCTTAATTGGGTAAAAGGTGCTGGCCTTGCCGCACCCCAGTGTGTTGGACCAGAATGTGTTTACAGAGATGTGGGACTGTTTTGACAAGGGCTGCAAGGCTGGGTAGTTCTGACATCTGTGGTTTTGATGATCTAGAAGTACAATTGTCCCAAAAGATAAAAATCATGATTAAATATTTGTGATGGCAATGAGAAATTATGGATGTTGCAAATACAAGAAAGACATAAATGGAAGTAAATTAGTGTTTAATTAGTGATATAAGGTACACAAAGGTATTGCAAACCAGCCATCAAGAGACAAATGCAGTAGATGATTTGGAAGGTTTTTTAGGTTCATACTCACATTCGTATATTAAAAGCCATGCGATCAGTTTGCTGACAAACCTTTGCTTCCCTAGTAGTACAGGAACATATAGACCAGTTCACTGCTGGTTCCAGGGGCTCAGCAGAGCAGGTGACATTGCTGCAGGTGACATTGCTTCAGGCCCTTTCTAAGCAGCTGCAGTAAAGTCTCTTTGCAAGCAGGAGACTGAGAGAAAGGAGCAGAAGTCAGATTTCTATCACTACCCCTAATATTCCCTAGAAGCATCTTTGCTTACACTACTTACAGAAAGAGCTTGAGTGTCAGCTTCAGGCAAAGGCTAAACTTGTAGCTGTAATTAATTTGGAGCCCTTTGCCAAATGCTGTCATTACTGCATGCTGAGGTTTCTGGTAGGTCTGTGCTGCGACGTAGGCACTCCTATTCCCAGCAGGAAAAAAATTCCCAGCAAAAAGAAGAGGGTAAAAAGCTCCTGCTGTCACCCTGGGGTATGCACAGGACCTCTGCTCATCTTTAGCATCATTAAACTCCTGATTCAGTAGAACAGAAGACAACCCTTAAACAGCTTTCACTATTTTCCTTTGCTCTTTGGCAATGCACGCTGCCTTTACTGCAACCAACCGCACTGGCTGACATTAATTTTGCTGGCTATCTGTTGACAGTTGCAGACTGTCCCTTTCTGACTGATAACTGCTGCCCTACGGCCAGACTGCTTTGTGGCTACCGATTAAAAATGCGAGCCCCAGGGAGACTGGGTGTAGGAGGAAAGAGAGAATAGCATTGAGCAGCAGAACAGACTGCTACCCATATTTTCCCAAAGCTAAGAAATATGGAAGGGTTTAAAATTTCTAGTTGATCATGAAAGCTCTATGGTTTCTAAACTCAAGGTTTCTAAACTTTGTATTGTATCCTCATATAAGGATATAATACATATCCTGGGTAAATAATAAACATTTGTTTCCAGCAGTCTGTGAGCTATACAAGATCAAACTTGCATGCCAGGGAGAAGTCCGCACCAAGAATTTTTAGGATTTATCTTTAAAACCTCTTTAATTGTAAACATGAAATACTTTTTTAAGAATGCATATAATATGTAATAACTGCTTAAAGAATATAGTGTCTCTGTGACCACACAGGAAAACTCAAGCACGTTCAGTTCAGAATTATTTTGGGGTGTTTGTGTAAGTCAGTTTAGAAGGAGACAAATAGAGCACATTGTGGTTTTAAGTCCAGTGGAAGAAGAGTAAACAAGCCTCTAAATCATGTTACACAGGCTGAGTCCCTCTGACCTCTTTGTAGATGTGATGGTGCTTGTATTACAAGGAGCAAGGGGTAATCTAAAGAGCATAATTTTCCCAGAGACAGGGTGAGAAATAGTTGTACAGATATGTTCTAACAACTCTTTATTTTGCACAGAGAACAATTAAGCAAACTCAGAAAACACATAAAACCATTTTCCAACAGCGTATTGGTGAAAGAATTTTTATCTTTGAGAGCTTGCAGAGCAGAGCTCGTTCAGGAGGAGCAGTGGACTAAGAGCGAAGTGGCTACTCAGAGCTTAAAAGATCAGAGGCCTGGAAGGTGCACAGGCAAGGAAGAGCATGACTGAGAAACCTGAACACTGGTGGAGAGGGCCCCATCTCAGCCCAGAAAAGAAGTTTGCAACAGCAGAACCATTTCCCTCAACCCATGCTTCATCTGAGACCAAGAGCAAAGGAGAAGTGTAGAAACAGTCTCACCAACATGCCCTGGGATTTTTCTTTGCTGTTTGGGTTGATGACATTTGCTGTATAAAACAGGAGCAGTTCATTTGATTCTCACCCTGCGACCTGACAAGATTGACTGTATTTGAACCACTCCAACTGATATCTCTCTTTTCTTTTTCTTTAATTCCTAAAGACTGTCCTCTCTTCCCGAACAATCTACTTTACTGGTCCAGTGTCCTTCTTGGAAGAAAGAAGTGTTACAAAATAAACTAGTGAACAAATCACATCCAGCGAAACAACCTTAATGTCAACTTTAACGAGGCTGTGGAACAGAATGGGAGAGCATAGGGGCAATTTGGAGCTCACCCCACTCAGCACAGCAGAGATTAATGCCACCTTAAGACAGCTGCCTGGCATGACTTGTTATCTTTTCTCCCCTAGAGAGTGGTTCACTCAGATCCTTTTGGCTGACTTTATCCTGAGGGCTGGGTTTGCCAGACTTCTGGTCTTCTTGTTGGTCTGGACTCTGCAGCTGGTTCACATAGTAGACTTTCACCTTAAAATTTAATATTTTTAATTTAAACCAAACCGGAGGTGTGTCTAGCCTTGAACTTCTAGCAGTTTGGAGTAACCTGAACTCTGGTGATATATTGCTGGGGAACTGTGATTTCAGCAGTTACTACATTGGGGAAGGGTCATCTGTGTTTTGCCCTCTCCTGCCCTGCACCCTACGCTTACTGTATGATGGTTTTCAATCCATTTTAGCCTTTCCATGTATCAGCTTCCCTGTCTGTAAAACTGGAATAGCAACTTCTCTTTATGTTTAACTACTAGAAAATGCTTGAAGGGCTTGAAATAAAAACCAAGGCAAAATTAAAACACACAAATGATACACTAGAGTGCTGAAAATGCTTAAATATTTTGGTCTCTTTCTGTCACACTGGAAAGGTCCAGGTATTTTTCAGTATTTTCTTGCTGTTTTCTGTAGGGGGTCTTGGTGAACATTTTGCTCCACTCCCAACGACATTATCATTGAGAATTTAGAAAACCAAAGCAACTTGCTGCCCTGCTGCTGGGCCACACTGCTGTCAGCTTTCTGACTTACTTTGGACATCTGGAAGATGTTGCTTCTTAATGGCAGTTTTTGGATGGCAGAGCTGATGATGCATGTTTATAGCACAGGCTGCTGCTGCTAAAGCCAGTACCTGGGTGAGTTACTGTGAAATGAGAATGTTCTGGCACCATGGGAGTGACTGCAGCAATTTTGGGTGCTAGCAGACAGCATTTGCTGAAACTGCTGCTAGAGGTGATCAGCAGTGCTAGATTTCTACTTGGATAAATAACTCCTTGTAGCTTTGACAAGGTAACAAGTAAGTTATGAGAGATCTAGGAGGCGACCTTGCAATAATACAGAATTAGGACAATTCCCCTTCTGCAGGTTTCTCAGCCTGCAGAGACCTTATAGTGTTGTGAAGAGCAGTGGCAAAAAGAGGCCTTCAGAGCACGGACAGTGTGATTGAAAAATATTGTAATGCAGGAGATTGCTCCTCCAGCCAAATAGAGGCAAAAGCAGAGACCTGAAGCAGCACTACTGGAATGTGCATCTTCCCTCAGGAGGGGAGGGTTTTCATAGCTGTGTGATGCTAAGGAGCAAGTCATCTTCTTAAAATCTAACTTAGGCCAGAAAATTCTGTCTTAGCTAAACTGATTCTGGAGGTATTAGACAACAGAAGACAACTTTTTTTTTTTTGGTACCAGAAAAAGAAAAGACAGTGAGAAACTATGTGGCCAGCTTAGTGTCACTGCCAGTACAAACTAACAAAAATCTTGATGGTTTCAAAGAGGTGGAACTAAACATGAAAATGACTTCCTACACTTACTGCTATGTGCTCCTGGGCTGATCAACCTTGAAACCTACATGCAAAACCAAGGCAGAAAAATCTTGACATGTTGCTGTGTCTTCCTTTTATGGAGAACTTCGGTGTTTTGTATGGACAATGTGAGACGGCCGAACAGGTTTAAATCTTTGACTTTGCAAGAATGAATCACATCAGCCATAAAAGCTTCAACTGTTCAAAAACACGGTGCTTGGAGTTACTGACTTTTAACTTCATTGCAGACACGAGGAAACATTTCTTATTTAAAGAGGGAAAAAAGGGATTAATCAAATTTTAAGACTTGACAACGTATGAACATCATTGTACCACTTAGCATATTCCAGGAAAGAAATGTCACTCATCTGTTTGCATCATTGTTGAAGAACAACACACTTGTTTGAAAGATCTACAGATATTAGAGAATTTTCACAGGCCTTGGTAAACAAACAATTGTCCATATTTTAAATTATGCAAACCATGCTGCTCTTCTGTTTTAAATTTCACTTGTTTCACATTCCAAGCATTTTGTCTGGTTAAGCCTGGTTTGCAGATTAGACCATATGGAAGTCATGACTTATTTTTGTTTTGATATGCTTTGATCGATTTTGTCAGTCCCAAATTCAGGAATTCACTCCATTTTAGGGAAGTGCTAAAGCATAACTTAAAATTTAACTTGAAATCAGCAGAAATTGAACATGTTTCTGTGTATTTGTTAGTAATGTCATTTGAAGTATTTCCTTGCTCAGGATGTTTTTATATTGTGCAATTTCTAGACCCTGAGAGTGTTTCTCAGGGCTTTTTCTGGACCTTCCCTACCATCCGTAGGAAGAGCTGTGCTAAGTAATAGTGTTAGCTACTCTTTCCAGACGCCACGTCCAGAGCCCTCTTGATCATTTCCCTATCCTTCATGTTACAGGTGATCTTGCATCAGGTACTAGGGAGTTATCACAGATCCCTCACCTGGTTAACCTCATGCCCACTGGGTGGGCACTTTGTCTGCAGTCCTTATCACACCAGACATGTAACTTGTACTGCATGTTTCCCTCATGTGTTTGGCCTTTTCCATCTGGTCATTCTCATTCCACAGTAGCTTCTCCAGGGCTGCTCTACGCCAGATCAAAGCTATCTCGCACTCAGCTCTGCTTCAGTCTCTCCTTCAACACCCTAAACTGAAGGAGACACCCTACTGTCTAAGTAGTAGGCAACAAAACCATCCTTACAATTATATTTACTTTTCCAAAACTGTGTGCGCCCACACCTAGCTATCAGTTTCATCACCATTAGATCTCATTTTGATAGCTGGGTTTCCTGTTTTTCAAGCTCTGAAGTGCAATGCTTTGGCCTTTTATAGTTACATTTGCCTTTCATCTTCCTGAGTTATATTGTAAACTGGAGGCAGTTTTTCCAGTAGTAGTCACATCAGGCCTGTAAACACAGCTAAAGGTCTGGTTTTATTGCCGTTACAATCAAGAAATATACATCCTATTGTCCTCAACAAACTGCTTCTTCATTCTATTCCTCTCCCATGTAATTTTCAAAATCACTGATTTCCCAGATCCAGGTAACCCTGTGTTTGAGTAGAATCTGTAGTCTAGGTATATGATTCTAGATACATGACCTTGCTCTTGGCTGCATTAAGTCTACTAAATGTGGTTAAGCAAAGTTTCATAAGGTGCAGTAAGAGTAGGAACATGTCAGCTCTCTTATTGCTTGGCTCTTCCCTCTACTATTTTACAAATTTACATGGCACTATTTTGCTCCTTGCTGACTGCTTTGCTGAAGGTACCATGTCTGATCACCTTCATTCGATTAACATAATTAGAAGATTTTAAGGAAAAATATGAGTAACTTTGAGGATATTAAAAAGGCCATCAACGATTTACTGGTATTATATTGATGGAAATTGGCACTATAATGTCTGCTTCATCAATTCCAGAACTTGACTAGCTAACCTGAAAAATTCTTTTGCATATAAAAGAAAGTTCTTATCTTCATTAACATCTTTTCCATCAGTGCTTTTTTTTTTTTTTTCTGTGATCATTCTGAGAACACTTTCAAAGTGTACCTTATAAATATGAAGGACTGTTTGCATAATCTAGTATCAGTTCTGAATTTAATGCAAATTCTAATCAAAAGGAAATAACACCAAAAGTGCTGCAAACTTCTATCACAAATATTTTGGTCCAAAAATTAACCACTATTCCCAAGCATAAATTTATGATGAAAATTATTGCAAGAATCTCAGCATGTTGTACCTTAATCACAAGTACTGTTAACTAGGAAGGTCACGCCTTTTCAAGTACAAGAGGAAATAAATGCTATACAACCTAATTGTTACTGAAAAGTAAAAAAAAACCAAAACCAAACCAACCAAAAAACAAAAATCCAAATCAAAACAGGACAAGATGCAAGTGAAAGATTACAACCGCAAAAGAACTTAATGAAGTGAGATTCTATGGATAAGTTACCAAGTTTTCAAATTTTAGTCAGCAATGACTTGATGATGGTATGTTAAATATCCTTACAAGCAGATATCCTTAACTGCTCGTGCAAAGCTTGCTCGCCTAACAAAAAAAGTAGCAGCAGACACCAGCAGCTGGCAAATAAGGCCAGGGGAAATACACACCGAAAATAAGGGATAGCTTCCTCTTCAAGGAATGTTGGTTGACCTACACCAAAGTATTTACAGAGCTGAACCATCCTTATCTGTCCATATGTAAGATATACAGTGAACACAAGTGATTGGTCTTAGGGCAGCAGTAACTGGGTAAAATTCAATGGGCTACTGGAAAAAAGTAAATAATTGTTTCCTACCCATGAGTTAGAGGCCCCACATCGCAAAAGAAAATTACGAGATTGTGAACAAAGAAGTTAGTTTAGAAATCTTTAGGAAATACTGAGAAAGATTTTGGATGACTTATTTTTTTGGAGCAAAAACATTCACATCTCTCAACTATTTTCTTCTTTCACACTAAGCTATAACTCTCCTCTGTAATCCTCCAGATGCACAAAGGTGTTTATGTAAGCTAGGTATAACACTGCTGCGTGACCTATACCTTTATTATAAAAGCAGCTGAGGACAATTTTTTGCCTCCTGATGAGGAATCATCAGCATATCATAATGCTGAAATCAGAAAAATTAGAAATATTCTAATGTAATTTCTGGTTTTAAAGTCTCTGACTACAATTGAAAAATTCAGAGGATGAACAGTCACAGAGAATGCCAAGGCCAAGGTCATGCAACAAGAACAGCTGAGAGAAAACATTTAGGTAAAGGTCTTTCTTTAAAAAAACACCTAACCATGTACTAGTTTGGAAGGGACAAATTTAAAAACAGTACAGAAATTTTTTTCTCTTTTTTTGCTTATCCTCTTCAAAACCAAACAAATCATTACTGTGAGGTTTTTTGGCATACTGGGAGGGAAAAAAAAAGATTCAGTAAGTGAAAAAGTGACAAGTTTTGAAAACAAAAATGCCATCTGCCCTAGTAAGTAATTTCTAGAATGTCCTGTAATTTTGCTATCCTAAATATCACATGACATGAAGACAAAGTGAACTTGCATCAGAAGTGCTGGTCAGGACATCAGGCAATAAAAGCAAACCTACAGGAAGACTTTCTTGGTACGCCCCAGCAAGTGTGGAGTGTCTGAAGCAATAGTGTGTCTGGGGCAGACCTCTCCCTCTGAGCTGGCCCTGCCACGCTGCCTTCAAAGTCACAGGAGAGGAACAGATAATTGCAGGGCAGAGTCAGGCAGATGCTCTACTGCCTGTGTCTAAGGCTGGGCAAGACATGGTCTGGCCAGTAAGATTACAGGCATTTCACTGAACCCCTTTGTCCTACAATTTTCCAATATTTTTGGTTTGTTTGGGTTTTTTCCCCCTAAAAACAAATGCTTTCAAATGCTGGTAATTTGTTTTTGCAGGAATTGCAAGGTGGAAGCATCCTCTGTAAAAATATTTATTTTAAAATATTTTTTTTTATTTCTTTATTTTTTAATTATTTTATTTTTAAAAAAATAATATAGCTTCCAAAGAATCATATTTTACACAAGAATTTTATGATTGATGTCAAAATCATTTATATTACATCTGGAAACTGTTATAAATAACATATAATGAGTAAGTTGTTCAACTGAGATGGTTCCAAAAACTTCAGTACATTAAGACGTGTCTGTTCCCCTGACTCTATCACTCTCTTTAGCAAAATAAACAAGATTTTGCATTTTTGAATATTTTAGAAAATTACTTTTCAGTCTTCCATTTCTATATGAAGTCCCCATTGTTCCTTGAACTGCAGGAGATACATTTCTTGATCCTCAGATGATTCGCCAGATACCTCTTTCTCATACAGTCTGAGCAAAATTCCTTCCTTGTCAGGATCATCACACTTGAATACTCCTTCACACACCTGATTTTCAACACTGGACAAAGTAGGAATATACAGTCTTCCACTGTGAGGATCCCAATCAACTAATGTGGTCTGCACACCTTCTTTCTCTGTGAGGCCCTGTGTGATTTTTTCCAGCTGATGATAGGATGTCTGCCCAGATTTTTCAGTATCCAGGTCCATGAAGTTGATATGGGTCTCACCTGGCAATTCATCTGCTGCATCAACCACCTGCAAACTAAGTTCCTCTGTTTTCTGTCCCAAACAAAGGTCTGCTACCCTTATCTCCAGCTGGGGGGAATATGGCTGTCCTGTTTCCATATCAACCAAGTCCCCCAAAGCAATCTGTGGCTCACTCTGTAGTCCCCTGCGGGCAGAACACTTCTCTTCTAGTTTCTGACCAGCACTGAAGTCTTCAGCCCTTACATCATGTTCATACTCTACAACCCCTGCATTTTCATCTCTCCAAGTATTCTGTGTTCCA
Source organism: Eulacestoma nigropectus (assembly GCA_013397775.1). Taxonomy (NCBI): domain Eukaryota; kingdom Metazoa; phylum Chordata; class Aves; order Passeriformes; genus Eulacestoma; species Eulacestoma nigropectus. The sequence goes on along the minus strand of VZTE01000952.1, from coordinate 299,253 downwards.
GACTGGCCATGAGATGCCCAGTTTCTAGTTTGGTCCCCTTCCACTAAAGTATCTTCTTTGAGTGAAATCTCTTCATGTGAAATATCAAGCAAATATTTTGCTTTCAGCACTTGTTTAGAAGGCAAATCCTTCCCTTCAGTGCCATTGTAAAGAGTGTAGTAATGGGGACTTTTCCTTTCTGATAGACAACTGGATTCCTTACAGTCATCCCCATTAACAGTTGAGACAACCATAAGGTTGAGAACTATTTTTTCACTTGGTATGAAAACGCGTTCCTTGCATTTGTCAGTGTACTGCCATACCTGGAAAGTAAGAAATATTTTGAGTGAAGTATAATAAAAATACCATCTTGCTGCTTCTTATACCATCTTATATTTTTAAAATATAAGACTACGTTAGACCTTATTAGGAGGTTATTTCAATTTAGGGAAGAAGAAAGTTCATCATATAAACATTCAGGAGTGTCAATACACTCCCCTTTTTTATTCTATCTAAAGTAAAATTGTATTATGACCAGTTTTAATATCCCTTTCCTCACCTTCTCCATGTCAAAATAATGGTTAGAACCATTCTGTCAAATACTGGTTTTGTTTCCACCAGCATAAACTCATGTGACTTTGGAGAAAACATCAGTCTTGTTCTCAGATCAAAGATTACTGTACATATTCCACTCCTTTTAACCAGTGAAGAGAAAATGCAGTCACAAACAGTTCCCACAAGCAGTGTCAGGTAACACATGAATGTATAGCTTACAGAGAATAAATTAATAGCAGGTTTCCCTTCAGAGAGGAAGCTACACATCAGGCTGAAGCACTGTGTACGGAGCCTGCACTGTGCCGTCTGCCACAGGCTGCTTTTATGACTCTGGGTGAAATCATTGAATTGAACAACAGGGATCTTTCTGAAATGAGTAATATTTCTGACAGGAATGAACACTGTGTGGGCACTGGTGGAGTGAAGAGGAAAAACAACCAGAAGCTGCATTTCAGTGCTTTCAGGCTTGAATGGAAGACTAAGACCACTAATTGATGTGCCAAGTAGTCTGAAAGGTCCCACAGGTCAGAAGTGCTGGACCAAAACAGACGGCTTATTCCACATCCCCCCAGCCACACAGGGTGCACATGTGGAATACTCTGTATGTTGGGAAAGCCAGAGAACATCATTAAAATACCAGGTCTATATCCATTTGTTACCTTAACATTGACTGAATCCAGAGGTGGAGAAATAAAATCGAACCTCCAAGATGGTCATTAAAAAGTGCAATGAACACAAGAAAAAATTCCCAACATTCACATTGCATCTTTATTAGCGAAAAAACTCCAGGAGTTAAGAGTTTAGTCTGCCACTGAGTGGGAAATTTTCACTAGGCAGCCCTTCATGCTCTTGGACTTTAAAGAATTCTGTCCTGTTAGCTCCCCAAGAGACCAGGCTATCTCCCCATACCATGCCCTGCATCCCAGGGATAAAGCATAAAGAGTAACACAGAGACAGACGTTTTACTAGGGCCTGCAGTGACAAGGGACAATAGTTTTAAAATTAAAGAGGGTTCATTTAGACTGCATATAAGGAATAAATTCTTTACTGTGAGTGTGGTGAGGCACTGGAATAGGTTTCCCAAGAAGCTGTGGATGCCCCATAATTGCAAGTGCTCTAAGTCAGGTTGGATGGAGCTTTAAGCAAGCTGATCTAGTGGCAGATGTCCTTGCCCATGTCAGAGTGGTTGAACTAGATACCTTTGAAGGTCCCTACCAACTCAAACCACTCTGTGATTCCACGGTTCTGTAATAAAACCAGTGCCTCGTCGAGTGCAGAAGGTGTTTCCATGCACATCTGAACACACTGCAGCAGTAGCTGCTCCAATCCTTCTGAGCCCTTCTGAACCCCCCGCCCCTCTCCAAAGACTTCTCATGTCACCCCTGCACTGCTCTAATCTTCTTCAGCAAGATGAGCATGTTGAAACCAACTCCCTTGTATATCCCATCCCACGGTGTCATGCAGATTGGATTAACATCGAAGTCTTCATTCATTATTATAATTGCATGTTTATGGTTGAGCAACTTGCTTAAAGATACCTGTGAGAAAGTTCTGCTGAGCTCATGAGCTGGAAACCAGTAACATTTCATAGACTTTATGTGTTCTTTCTAAAAATCAACAAACTTTGCAGCACTAAGAAATTTGAGAACATTTTTTGCAAAAAATGTATTTGGGCTGTCTAAACAACAGAATGTGTTTGTTTATACATTTTTGGGTGTTAGGAAATGGTACAGTGTTTCGAAGTATTCTTGAAATCCAGGTTAAATTATCTGTTTGATGGACGTGTTAAATCCTTCACAATCACAATTAAGTGAAAAAATCTGGTGATATCCACTAATAGTCCAAGAAGAAAACATCATGGTGTTTGTGTACTGCTTAATTGTCTTCCCTTCTTGTTTCTGAATTCAACAAATTAATAAATAACTTTTTTTCAACTGACTTTACACAGTGCTTCATCTCAGATAAATTTATGGAGTTGTGACATCCTGACAGACCTTGCCTAGTGCACCTCAGACCTTGCTTAAGGCAATGACTCTTCCCAAACCAAGGTTTCTGTTCTGATCATTGCAACTTGAGTTATTACTGTGTTTTTCTTGCATTTAATAACCTTCTATGTGGTTTCTTCTCTTGATCTCAGTGGCAATTAGAGCTTTTATTTGGAGCTAGCCACAGTTTCCTCCAAGCCTGCTTGGAACCCTGGAAAACACAGAGCTCTGCCATGAGTGCCAAGGCTGGCCGTGACCTCCTGCAACAGAAGACACCTACCAGGTTTGTTGGATGTTTTTGTTTGTGGGTGTGAATATACTTGTGCACACAATAGCATATCACAGAAACAAAAAGGAGAGCCAGTGTGGTAGGCATAACATATCCAAATGTGATTGTTATAGTGTCATCTTCTGTTTTATCTGTTAATAAAACAAAAGTTTTCATTGTAACAAGCAACTTTTTAATGTATGTAGACAGTAAAATGTGCATTCACCACATTGCTTTTTGGATACGGAATGCAAATGTTTTAGATAAACAAGGAATTTACAGGAAATTAAAAAAATTATATTTGAGCTACAGGACAAATTTTATTATTGTCTACATTATGAATTAAATTCTAAAAAGAAGCCACAACCCCTCCCTTAGGTTCTCCTGTTGCTAACTTCAGATTGACCCAGGTCTGCCACTCCCAAACCTCATTCAAGTAGAAAAACAATCTCCATGCACTAAAACTTAAATGCAGGTACTTTTCTTCAGAGGTACTGATATACCTTCCAGATAGTCCCAGCTCTGCTTTATTAGAGGCAAAGTTTTTTCATTGGTACAAGTGCACAGAGAAGGGAGAAACCATGCTAATTATCACTCTCAAAATGGATACATAAAAAACTCACAAATTCAATCACCATGATTTTTTCTAACTTGCATCTTCTTTTTCTTAATTTGCCACCTTACACGTACCTTTCAATGTAGCAATGCAATGTTCTTTGGAAAAGCCACTGTCCAAAAGTGGTGTGGTGACATGTATCTGTGCACTGACACAGTAAGCTGTTCCAGGTTCTAACCAGGGCACAACCAAGGTGTTGTTGCTAATGGAGAAGAACCACTGGAAGACATTAAAAAAATATTTCCCCCCCTTTTAACTCCTCAGCTACAGAAAGGTCACAAGCATACACATTTTCTAGAAATATTAATGATACTCTAAGAGCTGCCAGCTGCATCCTTTTTTTCCAAATGCAATCAACATTCAAGTTACTTGTTAAGTCAAATCCTCTCTGATTATTTTCTCTTCCAATCAAACATTCGTGTACCACCACCGAACAATTTCATGCTTCAAATGAAGCAGGACCATTGGCCACTACTGGCCCACATTCCTGTGCTGATATTGCAATAGAGCTAAAGCATCTCTCCAGCCATGTCCTGATGCACAAACCGATGAAAGGCACACAGTATGGTTCCACAAAATATTTCAAACTGAGATGTTCTGGAAAAGATAGGAGTCTTAGGGTAACAGGATTTATGTAGATCTTGGAGTCCAAAGTAAAGTAAATGCTATATTTCCTGCATCTTTATGAAAAAAACCCAACAAACCAACCAAACAAAAAACTCCAAACAAACAAACACAACCAACCAAAACACCAGACCACTTCTGTCTACTACACATTTGCTAATCTTGGTATTTCAAGAAGCACAGAGAACAGATTTAACAGGAGCAGTTCTACAGCCTTGTCAAAGCTTACCCGCTTCTTTGTTTTTTTGTTGAGGACAGACACGTTGTACTGTAGGCCAGGATACACTTGAAGCAGAGATACCGATTCTTCCTCAGGACTTCTCTTCCACTTCTCAGGAGCAGTCAGAATGATTGAAATAGATTTGTCAGTAGAAGATACACTTACCATGGGTGGATCAATTTTAGCTGGGAAAATGAACATGTACAAAAAGCAGTCAAATTCAGCAGAGGCACACTGATTTGACCAGTTCCGTAAAATCGATCCTATCACATTTTTGCAATGTTTGGGGGAGTCTAAGTAGAGCTTTGAACAATTTACTTATATTGGTAAAAAATTATTCGATCAGATAACTAAGAAGATCTTCACAGTGAGAAAGCGAACACTAACTTGGAATTTTGCCAAGGAATTCCTGAGACTTCACAAGATAAACAACCTTGAAACTCAATTTACTAAAATAGGATGAATTACCAGTATATTCTTAGATTATCTGGCACAGATAAAAAATATTGGGCTCTAGAGTATGCTGACTGATTGGTTTAATAAAGCCTTTTTAAAACCAGAGTTATATATACTGTGAATGTGCCACAGCTTTTATTTGCCTTGAGTAAGGCTTTACCATAGCATTATAAAGTATTCAGTATATACCAAACTATATATCTATATCTATATACGTATATCCAAATTCCAATTTTATTATTTCAATTACTTCTGTCAAAAGCATAAATGTGAAACAACTGCAAAAAAAAAGTATCTTCATGTTAAAATTAAAATATCATACTATGAAGGCACATGCAGTCTGAGCATACATTATTAATGAAGGCCATTGAACATCTGGCTGTGTGCTTAGCTCTCCTTACTGTCTGTCAGAGGGTTGAACCGTGTGGTCTCCATCCAGTCAGAGCACGTCCCATTTAGGAATGCTTTAACACTTGCATAGTATTGTTCTTCATAGTCAGAGGTCTCACTGGAGAGGTCACACCATGTTCTGTTTATATTCCTGCATTCTGGCTTTCTAATCCATTTGCCAACACCATAACTATATTGAAAAAGAAAGAGAAAGGAGCTGTACAAAAGCTATTTCCATTATATTAGTCACCTCATAATAGAATTTTCTCTGCTTTATTACAGCTGACAAAACAGTTTCTGTGTTTAGCAGAAATATAAAATTTCAAGGAAACCCAACTTCAGCTAAGATGAAGCACAAAAAAGAGATTAGAGTAGGCCCTATCCAGAAGAAGCCAAATGGAACTAACTGGGATGTTAGTGATACCAATCTAAGTCAAGTTTTGCTTGTGCAGACCAGAGATCTCTCAACTTCAGTCTCCGCTGCTTTAGTTTAAATATTAAACACACAATAACATAGACAGGATAACTATTTATATGGAAACAAGGAGTTCTGTCAGAATGGCCAGTGACTCATCCTCAAGTATGGACACAGATGACACTCAGGGTCTCCAAGATGAATGACAGGAGACTACTCATTCCTGCCTGTTGCCTCATTTTCTAGTTTCAAAGAAAGCTTCAATTGGAATATAATGAACTTCAAAACCCTTCTAGTTGAAAAAAGGCCATATATCTGCTACCAGCAATGCCTTGGTACTGACCAGCTCTTAGACACTGGTAGAACAAACTAAGATTTCCTTGGAAAACTCCTGTTTGGATTTGCTCAGAAGCTCCCGTTCCTCAAATTCACATTAAGAACTCCCCTTGGGCTGATAATTAGTAAGGGAGAGTGGCAGCTTCTGCCTGACTGCCAGACAGGATCACTCACCAGCATTTTCCACCTATCTCAAGGCCTTGCTCTCCGGGGCGGGGAGAGGCACATGAGTGTTTTTGTGTTCAGCGTGAAAGATGGCTGCACCTGTGGCTACAGACTCTTCAGGGACCAGCTGGCCCTTCAGAGTCAGTGTAGCCTGTGCTCTCTGAACATTTTACCTCCTACACAATAGACCTGATTTCAGCCAAGGACAAGGTTAATTTTTTGCAGTATTTTGCATGATGGGGTGGAGCCTGGAGCCATGTGGGCATGGCCAAGATCCTAACATTATTCCATACCATCTTTTGTCGTTGCTGGGGGCACGGGAAAGGGACTCTCTCTCCTTTCCAAGAGGAAAGATGTTCCTTTCCAGTGCAGCAAGTGTGGTGGATGGAGCAGTGTGGTAACACTGGTCCTGACTAGAGGGAGTGGTTTGGGTGGCACAGCTGCAGTCGGGTCGAGCTCTGCACTCTCTCTTTTGTACGTTTTTATCATTAATATTGCTGCTGTCACTGCTTATTGTCTTATCTCACTGCTGGTTCCAGTAAATTGTTCTTATCTCCATCTGTGATCTTTGCCTTTTGTGCTTCCAACTGGATGTGGCGGGGAAGCGAGTGGCACCATGTTTTTTTAGCAGAACTACTGAATTGAACAACATTCCTAAACCATGACAACAATTATCATTCACTCTGTAACTGCTGAGCACTCTCAAGTTACAGGAAACTTCAAGAGATCTACATTCATTTTACTGTTTTGAAAGTGTTCCTAGATTGAGGGAAGTGTAAATATTAGAGGTGAAGATTGGGAGCATTACATAATCTGTCACAACAGTGCTACACCTATTTAGAAGCCAAACTTCTATCACTGTCCTTCAGAATGCCACAGTGTTCTCTCAGTGGCCATAAAGGAAATACAGGCTGGTTCTCACGCAAATTCCTTGATAGCCTACTAAGGTGCAGACCTTGACAATTTAAGGGCCTGATTCCAACCACATTACTTGGTTTTGTACAATGCTTGATAATGTCAATGGATTTTCTCCTAGAGAGGCTAGCTGGATCAGAAGAAATCTGGGGGAGTGGGTCTGTCAGGAAAGAGCAATGACACACTGGGTGTTATTAATATTGTTTTAAGTACTACATCTCCATATCCATTTAAATGTGTACAGAGGACGTATGTGGACAGTTACTAGCCACCAGCACAGTCCTTCTTCATCCTTCTGTCTAATTTTAGGAGGAATGTCTCTGAAAGCTTCCATAGTATTAGAATGTTGCTTCCTACACTTCTTTCATAGGAAGAACATCTCCTTACACATTTCCTAACTTGGTGTGAAGTAAACAGTGCCAGAAGTAGAAGTTAAAAAACACACTGCTTAAGTCTAGCTCACACTTCAGTTCTTTCTTTGCTTTATATCAGCGATACCTTGCATGAAGTTGTTGGGTTTAAAAAAACTATTATTTAAAATGCTAAAATAAAAGTCAGCAGGAGATAAAATAAACAAGCCAACTTACACTGCATACTTCACCTTGTAGAGTACTCCATCACCTGTGCCTTCTGGTGCTGACCAATGAAGGACATTCTTCATGTTTATAGATTCAAAACGGACATTCCTAGGGTTGGGCAAAGAACAATACAACTCTCCTGAGAAAGAAAATAAGAAAGGAACAACACGCACTAAGAATCTGCAAATACGTACACTTCCGAAGTAGCCAAAAGAGAGAGTTATTTTTTAAAAGGCCACAAGTTCTACCTTTTTTAGCATTCAAAGAGTAATGTGGTTGGCTATGGAAAATCAATTTTTTACAAGTGTCCCTACCTAGTGCAGTCTCAAATTCCATCTTTAGAAGTGTGTTTTTTTCTCTACCAAAATTGGCTTTGCCATTTATGACAGGCACTGCATGGAAATACTCAGGGACTGGAAGCTAAACCTAGAAAAGCTTGGCCTAGAAGAGACACACATTTCTAAAATTGCAACTGTATTTGAATTGCAGAAAAATTTAACACTGAAAATGATAAAAATATCCTTAATACTTCATTAGAATCTTCTTGTAACTGAGTGGATTTTAAAAAGACAAACCAGGCATTTTTAAAAAAGACACATAGAATCTACTGCAAACACAGCTTTACAAACTGAACTATGACTTTACTCTGGAGAATTGGACTGGATGATCACAATAGCCTCAGTGTCATTTGACCATCCCGTTTGATTCTCCAGAAAGTCAAAAGCAAACATTTGCTGTTAGGTCACACGTCTAAATTGCTGTTCATTGCACCAGCTTTTGAAATTAATAAACAGGCAAATCTGGCTATCCTAAGAGCACAGTTTCACATCTTTCTAATACCCACTACTAATCTTGTAAATGTCATGAAGGTGCTCGCATTGCTAAATTGCTTGCAAAACGAAGCCTGTGGACCCAGGGGAAGAAACCCAAGTTTGAAGTTATGACTCCAGCCCCAGCTACTCCTGCCATGCACTGGGGGGAGCAACTGTGAGACCAGCCCTGAGACCTGCCACTGCTGGGAAGGAGCTTCCCATTGCAAGTAGCCACAAGAGCATAATAGGGAAGAGAAAAAGTGACTCTGTGGGTTTTCAGGACTTTTCAAAACCCCTTAACCTCCTCTTCCAGGAATGCAATTCTAGTTCTTGAGATAACAAAATGAGGCAAAGAAAGGGGGAAATAAAAGATATCAACGCAAACAGTGGGAACATGTTGAAATGAATAGTCCTTGAGCTATTACTTCTGTAATCAGACCTCAGGGTTTTTTTGTAGTATGTTTCACTATTACCAGAGCAATAGTGTTCATCCTCCTGTATATGCAACATATAGTTGCTTTTGTAAGCAAAAGTCACCACCATTTTCCTGATTAATGTGCATACTTCTATCTGTCTTTGAGCCAAACAGTAAAAGCTTTTTTCTCTTGAATACATTTATTAAAACAATCTCCTTGCACTTCCATAGAGACCTATTACTTGAAACTGTCTCGGTGCAAACTCTCGGTTTTCCAAGCCTCTAGCTGCTCATTAATGCTGTACTGATATACGCGTGCATCTGTATCTTCAGATCGCAACACTGTTTATGGAAGGTATTTCTAATGTTGCTCTCTTTTATCTCTAGCACTTAGATAGTGTTCAGTGGCTTGCATTTTCTAGTCAGAGAACAAGTTTTGTCAGGTATAGTCTTTAGGTCAAGCTTATCTACTTATAAAAAGTAGAAAGTCCCATTTCCTTGACACTTGGACGCAGAAATGTCCCATGACAGTCAGCTTGTAAGAGCTCAAACTACAGACTTGGTTTTAACAACACAAAAAAAGTTCCAGGATGCCAGGGGATGTAAAAGCAGCAAAACGGATTCTCCAGGAATTTGCCTTATTCTAACACTTGCTTCCAAGTGGGAGATACAGAATCTAGAAAATCAAAGGTTTTCATTTCCCCAAAATAAATGTCCTCTGCAGTTGCTTTAAGTGAATCCAAATGTAAACATGAAGCTGCCCAGGAGAGGTGAGAAAACAGTTTGATTTTCTGAAGAGTTGTTTGCCTGTATCTTTTCACATTTGTCCACCCTTATTTTAAAACATTTTTATTCCTCAAGCACATTTTAAAGTAGCAAGAGTCATGCGTTTGGCGGTTACATTAAAATACTTTTAAACGATTAATGTGTAAAACTGGCTCTTTGACTTTTTAAAATTTTTTTTTAAATTTTTAATTTCCCTCCTCCCAGTGTGGTTTCTGCTGTGGTAAATGAAGTTTCAAAACTGAAACACTGGCTGCAGCAGAGGAGCCAATCTCAGTACGCAGAAGCCACAGACTGTATCTTTACAAGATCTAAAGCATTACAATGCTGCTGGTGTGCTTCCACCTACCCCCAGCTCAGTGAGATTTGGAAGGCAGAGGGACTGAGACCGTTAACTTCCCATGAGATGCAAAAGCAGAGACTTGTTTTTTATTTCTGGTTTTGGCCCTTTACAAAAGGGCTCCTGCCCTTACAATAAATCGTGCAAGTTAGTTCTACCTCAATTCTGCATGTGTAAAACAAGAATAAAACTACCATACTCCCCTACGTCTCCAGGAAGAGTTAAGAATAAATTCCTTCATGTCTATTTGGTGATCAATAGTATCAGGAGGCACACGAAGAAAACAGATCATACATAGAGCTTGAATGTTCCACGGTTATCAGTCAGGAAAGGGCTCAATTATATGCAACAGCTGCTTGTTTCAATCTTTTAACTTATCTTCAGTCTTTCAGTTTCTTGTCTTTAAACACAATATATCCAGGTATATTCTGATTTTATTTCCATTTATCGGAATTAATGGCATGGGTGCCACATAGAGCATTTTCAGTTTGTACTGGCCTAGGAGCAGAAATCACTCATACATATTGCTTTGCTAGGTTTAGTCTGCCACATTGATTGCTAGCAATGGCTGTTGTTCAATTTCCAGTAAAACTAAGTCACTTTATTTATTTATTGCATGGAAAAATTGGAGCCTTCATTACTGTCTTTGGAAAGGCTGTAAATCAAACCTTGAGTAATATCATCATTTACATCTTCATGACTGACACCTGGACTGGAAATAAAGTAATAATATAGGCTTGCAAACTTCAGCACCACAAGGAACAGCCAAGCCCTGATCTCAGAATAATCTATAGCGAAGCTCTCCAAAACAGACGTGACTTAGCCTGAAAACACCTTTGCATGTGAGTGAAAAACCCCACTGACGTCAGCGAGATTATTCACATGAGTAAAAGTCTGCATGGCAGGTGTTTCATCTTCTCTTTATGAAATCATCTGCTAAGTTTAAAAACCTGGTCAGTTTGAATCACATAGAGCTCCCTGCTAAGTACCTGCCTTGCTCAAGTCAGTACTGCTCAAAGCTCAGTTTTGGTTATAGCCATATCTATCTATCTACACGCATGCACAAACACATACATACAGACACAAGGATAAACACACATAATATCCATGTTACAACCATTACCCATTCAACGCATCTGTCTTTTACCTGCTAGGAGGTCCCCCTGCCTATCTCGGTGACAAACAGCTGTGTTCAATGTCAGTGCTGCAGAACAAATACAGCTGCAACTACCCATGTCCTCTGTCTCTAAACAGATTTTTTAGCTTTGCACTTCAGTTGGGTAACCCAGCAGCTGCAAAGCATAAAATTATATAAAGATAGAAAAGTTTAGATTATTTTTTCTGTGCAGTGGCAAAAATTTTGGGGTGGGGAGATGGCAGAGGACCCACTGAAAGCTGACCAATTGGTATCCAAGTGCCTCCTGTGTGACCATTGTTGTTTACTGTAGCCCTCTCAAGTAGAGTGATCATCTGCTGTATTTTACTGTGACATGGCACAAAGGTGAAAACACAGAATTATCCAATCCAATATAGCAACAAAGATCATAGAACCTTCTAGACAACTGAAAGATACAATTTAAGACAGTGAGTGATGTGGAAATCATTAAGACAGAAAGATGAGCCTTGCTGCAACAGTCTTGCTACCCATAGCAGTAAAACCCAGGAACTCCTCCCCTACAGTCATCTCAGAATTCAAAAGAGGATCTGCTTTTCTGACAATGGCAGACACTTTGGCTTCAATTGCGGTTGTATTTTCTTATACAAAAATGGCCCGTGAGAGCACCTCCGATGGAAGTGAAACCTTTGTGCTGGGTACCGAATTTGTGGGCATCACTGCAGCTGTGCCTCGGCATTTGCAGCTGCCACTTCAAGGCCATGGATTGAACCCCTCACTTACACACTTCAGAGAGGGGACAGCCTTTCAAACAGGCTGAGTCCCTCATTTACCTTTTCCCACCAGTAGCTTAGACCCACCAGTGAAGCATCAAGCAATTAAGGATCAATCTAGGATACACTGCTTCTGGCAATGAATGCTCTAAGCCACTGCCCTTTCTTTAGTCTTCCAGTTCAACTTTGGGTGACTTCCACCATATTCCTATGAAATCTTGTTTGCTCCTTCTATGCGGTTGCTCTTCATTTTTTGAGGCATTTTTTTCTCTCTTTTCTTCCTCCAGCTCATCTGTTTTGATTGTTATGTTTTTCTCAGTGAAAAATAGTCCCTCAAACGCATGCCTAAGCATAACATAAAAATAAAAATGGTCATACTCAGAGCAAACGTCCATTTAGCATCGTGTTCGGTGTCCCTCAAAAGCAAAGGGCTGGGGCTGTTTTTCTGGCACATCTCCAGCTTCAGACAAGTCGGCACTGGCCATACAGGAATGCAAGGGAGTGCACCAAGTGGTAAACAGGGAGACTGAGCCAAGACCGGAGATCATAAGTTACACAGAGGAAGGGAAACCCAACGAAGTCAGGAATATACTTTAGCAAACTTATTACTTACTCATCATCTTAGCAACAATTTAAACAAATGAGTAAACTTCTTCAAAATTAAGTGATCCTGGAAGCTTTTCTCTGTGCAGATTCTTTTTGACTCGAACTCAGCAGACCGAATAATGAGGAAGAGAAGAAAGAACGAGAGGAGGAGGAGGAGGAGGAGGAGGAGGAGAGGGACGAAGGAGCCATTACAGCCCAGCTGCCTTTCTCCTGGAGGGTTGCTGGAACTCTGGTGTTGCTGGGTATGAAGTCAGGTTAGCAAAACCCTTCGACTTGAGCGGCACTGGTGGGAATGTGGGGAGGAGCACAGAGGTGATTTCCTGTTCAAGTCATAACAGCACTCGAGAGCTAACCACAAAGCACACTCTTTGCTCTCCCACAAGAGGAGCCCGTCACTCCCGTCACAGGCGGTTCAGAGGGGGCACACGGGGAAGAAAGACAGGGAACAAAAGGGAAGCATAGACTGCATGAAAACCAGGTGGTGGAGCGGCTGGAAAAGCTTGAGGGAAGAGGTGGGGAAAGGTGGGAGAAGGATGAGACTGGGGCACGTGGGGTTTGTTTTTCAAGAAATGGGCAGGGTGCCATTGGAAGCAGGTGAGCCTGAGGAGGTAATTTCATCACAGTGTGAGTGGAAATACAGCCTGAAGAACGGGAGATACAGAAGTCGGACTGAAGCTATGGCTTGCCCTGACAGGCTCACCTCCTCCATGTGAAGCCTTGCTGTTATTTATCCAAACCATGTCCTAACTTATAAAAAACACCTCTAAAGAGAATATTGGTCAAAGGATATTTCAGACTCAGTCCAGAAATACCCAGCTTCAGAAGGGAGGAGAAAGTCTTCCCAGTCCATTGAAGGCTTGTTAGGAGACAGCTGGAGAGGACCATGGCAGCTGACATCCATTCCTTTTTGCTAACTTGTATGAAATAAAATAAACTGAATTTTCTTCCCACTGTGTTGAAAGTTTGCAAGTACAAGAGTAGAGCTCCCACTACCTTCACCATGCCCTGCTGCAAACACATTTGCTTGATGCACTCCAGCAGGCAAAAGTTATTGTAGGTGTGTTTTCTATTAATTCTGAGTGGCCAATACTGGCCTGAAACAAGCAAACAAGGGGAGAGAAATTCAAGATGGGCTTGTCTAAAATTAGTCACAGCCCTTTCAAGGCTTTCAGAGCTGTAATCTGATGGAGATGTTTTGTGCTTGGTTTGATTTGGTTTGGTTCCGGTTTGGTTCCATTTTGGTTCTTTTTGTTTTGTTTTTTAATTTAAAATGGAAAGAGGTTTTGTTAAATTTGGCATGCAAAACCATTTTCTGCCAAAAAGAACTACATTAATTTTAAAAGCCCAGTGGTGACAGAATGCCATGACATGATACTTGTTTTTTAAAACAGATGTTTTGAAGTTATATGAAATATTGAAAATTGCCTGACTGTCTGGCGTTTAATGTTGAGGATTTTCTTTTCTACCTAGAACATGTTTAGCATTACCAATTTATTACTGCTTAGATCAATCACATCGAACAGCCAAGAAAATGCAAGCTTCGTTAGAATACCTCTGACATCTTACATTTGTTTACCAAAATATCCAAGAGTTAAGCTTTCTATTTTAAATACTGTAAAAAATCATGCTCTGTGACAGTTATCAGCCAAATTGCCATATACCACATTTTGGTCCACTCCTAATCCATCTTTACATAAAACATCCATTTTTTACATGTAAATTGAGCCAAAATTAGGTTTGGCTTTCATCATTCAGCACAAACAGCTATTAGGCAACAACAGTCCAATTACAACTAACAGCATTATATTTATTGCCTAATAGATGTTGCTCCTTGCTCTGTGACCTACTGATGACTTCTCTAGAAAAGGGATTTTTCTTTTCTTGGGAGTCAAAACAATTTAAATTAGAGAAATCCACAATTTTGAATCCACATTTTGCCTCGGACAGGAGACTGAATGTAACTTCGAAGGGGGATGAGCACTTGCCTTTCTTTCTGAGGGAAAGGCAATCCTAAGAAGATGAAAGTTGAACACCTTCTTCTGCACCCGAGATCTCAGAGGAAGGACCAACACTCCCAGAAAGCTTGTAATGCCTCGCCTCTCGCAGGCAATGCCTCTGGGAAGGAACTGTTTGCAGAGAACTCCTGGGGCACCCCTCCATTGGTGTGAGAATCTGAACAGAAATACGGTGCCTCTAAACAATATCCCAAGTTACTGGCACACCAAGTACAAAGAAAAGAGCTGTATGTAATTTTAAATTTTTACCTAGAGATGGTCCTGAGTTCCAAAATTCAGGCTCTTACCAAGTTAAGCCTCTTACAATATGGGAGCTCTTGTTCAGCTGGCTCATAAAGGGTGGCCCTTCTCTCTCTTACTTGCAGATAATCAATACCACTTCTCGAGGAGAACTCAATCAGCAGAAATCAATCGGTACAAGCCAAAACTATAAAACCAAACATAAACAGGAACACACACAAAAATGACTTGAGTAATCCTAACCACTTGCTTGTCTTGGAATCAAGGCTATAAAGGTCACTAGACAACAAGAGCCACAGAAAGGAATGGTTAGCAGCTACAGTAGCAAACCTGAGTGTTTGCATGAGGAACTGCAACGCACATCTAAGTTTTGGCCTTTAATCACAAATCCCAGCAGTGTTGGAATTGCCTCTATGGAATGAACTGCCTCCTTTAACCATTTCCATTTCTCTTTAACAGGCAATAAGAACTTGTCAAGCTGAGGAATCACAAGCAAAGCCAAGTACTAGGGCTAGATCACAGTGTTGTCCAGAACTGCCCAGCATGAGATTGGACGCTGGAGATGAGAAGGTAAGGATGAGCCTTTCAACTATAACAACGTGACACTCTTTTTTCATATACTGCATTCTCCTTATGCCAATATCCGTTTTTATTTATTTCTATGTTACATTTATTCTTCTTTCCTTCACACTATAGGAGAGCAAGGAAATATTGTGTAAAAACACCAAGCTCAACCCCCCCATATACTTCCATTCTTCTTACTGAAGCTTTATGTCCTCTCTGGTAAGCACACAGATTATCACCAACACAAATGCATTTCAATCCTGCAAAGTATATAGATGTATACTAGGTTATACAAAATACAATATGCTCAAAATTTTCAAGCTGAGAGTTCAAAAAATCTTTCTATTTTACAATTTTTTCCCTGCTGCTTTTCCTGTCTCTAGCCTTTTATTCTGTATTTCCCAGAACAACATCAAAAGGGATGTTTTGTACATTCCAGTACAGTTCTAGTAACTGTGAAAGAAAACACATCAAAATTTGCTTAAAAGGAGGCCTGAAGCTGCTTCTCAAACTACTATTTATTAGTAAAA
Organism: Eulacestoma nigropectus; assembly: GCA_013397775.1. NCBI lineage: Eukaryota > Metazoa > Chordata > Aves > Passeriformes > Eulacestoma > Eulacestoma nigropectus. The sequence continues at coordinate 283,559 of VZTE01000952.1, read as the reverse complement.
ACACAATAAAGTGGAATATGAAAGATGTAAATTAAATAAGGCATGTCAATACCGAATAAGCAACTTACACTGCTGTTAGAAAACATTAAAAGGGGAAAGTTTTCAAGGTTGCATCATATGAAATATAGTTGATATAGCCACATATCAGCCCCAGTGAGATCTAAGGCTGGGTGTATGCTAGTGAGGACTGCAACCCAGTATGAGCAGGTCTGTTAGATTAAAATGTTTATACCAAGAAAACCTTGTCTACATTATATATGTTTCAGGTTTTTGCTTTTTAACATTGGAACAGCTGTACTTGCACTAGATGTGCTGATAAAGCACATCTTCAAGGGCAGCTTCATCCAGAAGAAATCCAGTTCCAAGACTGTCACAATACAGACAAAAATACAGTAAGGGAAATTATTGAGATTTGCTTCAAAATCACATACCTTACCTGAATGAAAATAGTAAAATATGCCTTAAATAAATCAAAATGCTTCTAGTTTTGCTGTACAGCATTCAGGCTCATTTCCCTTTCCTCAGAATAAGGATATACTGTAGTAACCAGTGCATTCTTTCTCCTGTATGGATCTACAAGAGAGAGACTGGACTCTACGGGCCAAAGATTTCAGGGCTTCTGTAACTGCAGAAGAATGTGGTTAGGGAAACCTCCCCTAAAAGGAAGCAGAAGGATTTGATGGACCTTGATAAGTTAATAGATTAATATTCTACCACTTACAAAATTCAGGCTGCTCCTTCGCATCCTTAAGAGTTCCTCACAAAAATTGCTGAACTCTCCCATGTGGTAAAGAGGAACATGCTTGAACACTTCTTGATCCCGCTGATTAAAAAAATTAATTTTCCATTTTATTTTGCATTTTCTGCACTTTTTTATTTGTTCTACAGTACAGATTTTTAAATGGTTATAAAAATCCCAATTGCAAGTGAAATTGACAAGTGAAATTTTTATCCTTGCTCAGATAGTCTATTAAGTACAGTAAGTCTATTAAGACAGGAGGGCTTGAAAACAGAATGCAGTCAGAGGCTGTTGGAACAGTAGATGTAATCCAGTAAGGATAAAATCATGCCCACTAACACATCACAGTGAAAACAAAAGGTGTTTTGCAAAGGTCAAGCTCTAATTTAGCATTTAAATGTGGCTGCTGAGGAGTTCAGAAAGGAACTTGACAAGAGATCCCAAGGAGACAGGCACAGGACAGATCCTGTAAGACATAAGAATTCGAGTCTGCAAAGTCCTGCTACAAAACTGCTTTACATGGCACTTGGGTCCTGGTTTCTTCTGTTGGAACAAAGTACCCAAAAGAGACTCTTCTACCTATCACTTCACTTCAGAAAAAGCACATGAGCACTGCTATGACAGTTCTGCACTTCATATAGTTTCTTCCATTATTAGCAAAATACTGCTAGGATGAATTAAACTAACATTTACAGTCTCACACTGAAAGGAAACTCTAAGCCTTCAGTGGAAGGCACAACTCTCCTTTTCATGCTGGTATTGCTGACTGTCAACAAAACTGTGAAATCATGTCCAGTTAAAACCTCAGGAATGTGCAGATTCCCTTCTGCCTTGAACAACCACTAAACAAAAGCAGTGTAACCCCCTTGACGTTTTTCTAAACTTTCTTTGGAACCAGTAGTAAACACATTTTAAAGTTTTTTTTAACAGGTAACTGAATGCCAGTTGTACAGATTTTCCACAACACTTGCACAAGACCATCGGACTTAAACAAGATGAAAATGATGTGGTCAGTTACTTTAAAAGAATCTGGCATTGGTACCTCTGAAAGCAACTCAAAATCACTGATGCATATCGGAGCAGTTTCTCAAAAGAGTTAACTGGGACACAGTACTTAGTGGTACTCAAAGGCATTCGGGGTATGAAGAACTCTCCTCACTACCTTCCAGCTCTCACAAGATCGGAAAGTTTTGCTGTGGAGTTAAACGGGAGCAGAGTCTGTCCCTATGCGTTGAGTTTTAGAGGCAACACTTGGAGCAGAGAACTAAAGCACAAAGTCACAGTAGGTTTCTTAGAAGATCTGCTAATCCCTCCAATGCCTTGCTCTATCTTATAATAGGAGATATATTAAAAAAGGAAATAATATATTATTTTAACACCGGGAAGGGACCCCCCCTGCACATATGTTCCAGGCTACGGTTTATAAGCTCATTTCCACTGGGTAACATCCTTGTCCATGCCAAGACCGTTTGCTCTCTGAGCTGCTCCCACAGCCCACTCCAGCTGCCACCGTTTTTGCTCCCTGTCTCTTGTGCTTGGGTGTGTGGCTGTCACCATATGATACAGTCAATAGGTGGGAGAAGGGACTTGGAGCCACTCAGGACACTAACACACGAGCTGAGCATCTCTGCCAAAACCCCACGGTGACTTTTGTTTTAATCTAGCTCTTGACTGCTCAGTTAGACTCCTGAGGGTGATGCCTGTCAAACAGAAAGGAAGCCACAAACACCAAAGGTATTTGGGGAATTATCGAGGTTGGTATAATAAGAACTATCTCAAGAGCACGCTATCGACTTAGAGCTGACAGGAAATCAACACAAAGCTTTGGAAAACCTAATTCCAGGTTAATTACAGAGAAAAGGAAAAGATGAAGCAACATTACAGAAATAGCCGGTTCTCCTCCTCCAGCCAAAAACACGAACACCAGACGCGCGGCTGTCTAGGGCGGACGGCACGGAGCTCCCGAGAGCGCCCTGCTCCCGTCCGCGGCCCCCGGGCTCCGGCCGGCCGGGGCTGAGGGAGCACATCTCGGCTCTGCGGGGTCACGGCTCGCACTGCCAGCCCGGGGAGGGATGCGCGTCCCCACCGCGACAGGCGGGGGCAGCGCCGGCACCCACCTGTGCGCGCCGCGGGGCTCGGCGGCAGCGGCGGCAGCACCAGCAGCAGCGGCAGCACCAGCAGCAGCCAGGCGCCCATCGGGGCCGCATCTCCCGGCCCGGGGGCGCCCCGCAGGGCCGCGTATGGGGCGGGAGCGGGCGGGCCGGGCACGGCAGGGCTCGGCAGGGCAGGAGGTGGGAGGAGGAGCCGGGCGGGAGGTGCCGCGCTGGGCGGGGGCGCTCCCGCGGGGCCGTGGGGACGGGCCGGGGGGGCTGCGGGGCCCAGCGAGCGCCCGGTGATGCTGCCACGACCCCGTCGTCCCGCCGTGACACCGTCTCCAAGCTGCGGGGTGATTTCTGCTGCACCCCTCAGTGCTTTCACTGATGAATAACCCTCCCTCGAAACCACTGTGAGACGTGAGTGGGATGCTCTTGCACACCCTCCCTTTTTTTTTTCAGAGGAAGCTGAAGGCCAACGTGCTACATCACTGGGTATTCAAAGATCTGATTTTCCCCACTACTTTGCATTTAATTGTGTATTTGAAAATGGGAAGAGGCTATGGAGTCCCCATTCTTGGAGATACTTAAAATCCATCTGGAGACGAAGCTGAGCATCTTGTTCCACCTGACCCCGGTTGGAGTAGGGAGGCTGCAGAGGCACATTCCCACCTCAGCATTTCTGGGCTTGTGAGAAATAACATGATTTTGCTGTGAACAGAGCTCTCGCTGAGTGTGTGTGGAGCTGCTCAGTGCAGCCCTCACTGAGAGCAGGAGATGAGGGAACCTGAAAGGGTGCATGCTGTGCTTGTGGGGTGCTACAGACTGAATACTTTGGGAGGCTCTAGCAGTTGAAGGTGCAGAGACATCAGCCCTTCTTCCCTGAGACGGACCCCTGCCTGCTCCTTTCCTGCCAACTGACCTGATTTGCTGTCCTCCCGCTTGTTCTGTTCCCTTCAAGTTTACCTCCTCCATCTTGGCACCCTTTTGCCAAGTTTTTGGTCTCTTAGTCCTTTCATCACCAGCCGTTTTCCTCAGGCCCTTCTGCATAAAAGGAGTACCATGCAAACAAGAGCCAGGTGTCAATGCAACTTCTACAGATCAATCCACTGAACTGATGGTCAGCATGAGTTGACTGGTAAAACAAGAGGCTCTGTCTGGAAATTATTTTCTTGCTTGTTTATCTGATTCTAATTTGCAGAGGATTAGAAATGGTACATGATACACATCTAGAGTAATATATATTGTAAGTATGTATATACATACAGACATACACACTACAGCGAAGCTCCTGATGGACCTCTCTTCCCATCTGCTGTTTCCATGTGTTCCATGCTGGTTTCTCTCTCAATTAGCTGACTCTGTCACTCTGTCTTCCCTGCAACTCTTGCTTTTTTGCTTGTTGTGCTGTGTGTGTTAGGAAGGGGGTGCTTGGTGCCTTTGTCTGGATACAGAGGCCCACTCTGAAAGTGTGGTGAGAAAATGAGGTTTCTAGCCTCAATTGTGGCTCCACAGACAAAACAGCTTTTCAAAGTTCTAAGCCATGGTCACAAGGCAAGTAATCCTGCTTGCTCACAGCCTTAAGTATACGTATAGTGAGTGGTGAGAGGACCTGTAGCGAGTTCAGATACTCAACTGCACAGTGTCTCTCCTGTCAATAAATTTTGGCCAGATTTTTCACAAAGACTTTGATGAAAGATGACACTACTTGCTTTAACTGGAAATGTTTCCACATTCAGCTGAAGCTTCTTGAACTCTTGTGGATAAATGCCATTTTAAGCAAAAGTGGGGAGAGGAGGCTTTCTGGTGTTTTTTTTAATTCCTCTACCCTAGATCTTGGAAATGTCTCCGCTGACTTGACTTATGAAGACTGCAGCCTGGCTTTAGACTGGAAGCCTTGACACAAGTGGCTGAAGTTTCTGAGTATTATAAAGAGTGAAAGTAGCCCCTCAATTTCAGTGTCTTGTTTTTCCTTTTTTTTTTCTTGAAGAGAAAAATTAATACTCTTTTCCTGCCAGAGTTTGGCACTGGTCAATATGATTTGCTATCACCTCTGACTGCATCGTCACCCATGACAGTGGAGTTTTGTTTCCATTGTAGTTTGATCATTTTCCTCTCTATCTCCATTTTTTTTGTCTAAAATAAAGGATATACATAAGAATTAATGATGGAGTAATCTAATTTTAGCAGGACAGAATTTCTCTCATTTACATTACAGCAAATTTGCATATATCCCTTAACTTCTGCAGATTTACTCCAGACTGATTGTACAAGAGAGGGGTTAGGAGTAGAATTTAACTGCGGTACGAAGTGGCTAAAAGACTGAATAGGCTGAAGAATTTATAAAAAATAGTTCAAGAAAGTAATTTAGCTATACAATGGAAAAAGTCAGAAGAACATTTAGGATTATGTATCATAAATGGAAAAAAATCCGATCCTTGCCATTTTGATTTGTTCTCTTTTTTAGCTGGGTGTTGAAATGGTTTGGAGATAAGCTTCTGCCTTTGTCAAATAAGTGTGAGAAAGAGATGATAATCTTTCCTGATAAGATGCTGTGTGACAGGTGTTCAGGAGCAGTTTGCTTCTCCAAGAAACTTGCTGTCAGCCTTGAGGGTTTTTTTCACCTGACGTCCTTAGCCCTAGAAGCCCAGCAGGAGGGAGGAAATTCTGTGCTTGACAGGGTGAGGAGTGTTAACCAGCTTGATTGCATCAGTCTGGGACTGCGAGTGCCCTTTTTAATTTTTTTTCTCTCTTTCCCTGATCACAAGAGCTGCAGTTGAAATCAAGTCATAGTTGTGCTTTTCAGCAATCTCCCTCTCTTTCTCAGTACTGCTCACATTTCTAAGAAGTAAGTTTATTTTGTGGAACAGTGCACACACAGCTTTTGGCTCCAATGCTACCTGTAATCCCACACTCCTTTCTCAGTCTAAGTTGCTGTTGGCTTTCACTGGAAATTTGCCTGAGTGAGGCTGACAGTGTCTGGCCTTGTGATTCTGCCAATTGATGGTGATGTGTTGACTGTGCTTGGGTGGTGACTGCTGCTGGGTGTGTTAGTAGGTGAAGAGTGAGGTAGATGGACTGCACAGATATTTCTACAGACCATATTTATTTTCTGCAAGCAATAAGAAAAGCCCTGTTTGGACAAAAATAGAGTTTCAGTCAAGAGAATCACATCCTAGATGCATCCCACTGGATCTGGGCCTGCTATCGGTGAAGACAAGAACTCTTCTGAGACTTTTCCTCCTGCCATCAAATAGAGAGATGGTCTTAGAAAATTGAGGGCCTGTGCTTTACTCTGTAAACAGTTTAACTCAGGAGTGTAAATGAAAGCATCATTTCAATGCATATAGCATCAGACATTGCCAAATGTATTCATGAGAATAGAAGGAACTGGGAACTTCAGACATGTGGCCACAATCCAATCCAGCCTTGCACAGCTGATCTTTCTACGGATATTTTAAAATGGTTGTAATTTAAGATGCAGGTAGGCTGCCTTGGACAATTTTTAAATTATACATGGAAAAAATAAACCTACATTGTTGCTCATAAAACATTTCAGGAAATTTTTGCCTTTGCATTCTTTCAACAGAACAGTAACAGTATAGTGTTCTTCAGAGGAACTTAAAGAAAAAGTGCTTGAAAATACTAAAAGATGCTATCAGACTTACATTTTCAAATCCAGATGTAGAACTGAGAAAGGTGTTGTGTTTTTTGCTCACTGCGGGAACAAATCTGTGTCTTGTATAACCTGAACAACCACCTTGCAAGTTGTGAGAGGGTTTTTTTAGGTTTAATCAATTGGTTTAGGGTTAGATTGGGATGCTTTTTTTCTGATACTGTACAGTTTTATGCCTCTCATATTTGCAACATCCTTTGCCTACTCATCAGTTCTCTGTTGTTGAATCTGTATTCTGCCAGCCAGGTTAAAACTCAGGTGCAGGCTACTAGGTTGTGCTGGTGCAATCAAGAGACAATGGTCTTGCTGTACAGCTCAGCAGAAGATTGATGGGAAGGTGTCTCTTTTGCTAACCCTGGTACTTGTTGCTTTGCCAGTTAAGTGCTTCTGACACTGTTCACATCGATGGGAAGACTGCCTGACTGCTAGCTTTGCTATCCTCCATGCTGGTATTTAAAAACTCCTAAGAATGCATCCAAAGGAAAATAAAACAGAGCTCATTTATTTGTGATACTTCCTTTCTGATGATGAAATTCACTCACATTTTGAAAATAAATGTATACTTAGGCAACAGTAAGTTAAATAGCATTTTTCCCTTCTTTGATATATGAATCTGCCAGAGCTTTCAAAGAGAAAACTGAGAGTGAAATAAAATTGTTCTGAGTGTTATACAAGAGAGTTTTGAGTGATGATTCATGTTCCTCCAGACAGAGTTTATAGGTTATTCCTCATGCTAGAGTAGTTTCAGTGTAACAACAGTTACCCATCTTCCCCCGTAAAGTACCTGTCATGAGACTCTTCATCATCGTTTCCTAAAATATTTCTATCATTTACCATAAAAGATTATATAAAAGTTCACAATTTTCAAGATATGCAAAACAGCGCAGTTATTTTCAGTCATAGGCTGAAAGAAAAGGATCAGATGTTTATATTTCTTTAAGACCTTAGATAAAGAGTTTAATAGATCTCATTTAAACAAAAATCTTTTTCAGAACTTTGGAAAAATAAACAGCCCAGAAAGTCCTGCTTTTGCTCACAGTGAACTGAAACACCTTAAAAATTGCTTCTTTGCTCTTTGTAGATTGATTGACTAAGCAAAATAAGTAGTCTTTTACCCAGAGGTAAAGCAATCAGCATCAATGAAAAATCATTTTTATACACAGCTGTAATTAGGAGCACACCTACACAGCTGTACAGGGAACTACCTAAAGTTCAAGCTCAAATGAATGAGAGTAGTACATATTCTAAACCCTGGAGATAGTTCAGTTGGATCTTTTGCAAGTGCTTTGCCTTTCGTCCCTTACAAAGTGTTTCTGATAAATGCAAACATGACCAAGGAGAAAGCTCTCCTGTACCAAGAGCCAACATGTGTGGAGATACTTTGCGTATAGGTTACCTGCAGTGAAAAATTTGAAAATGGACATATACATCCTTCTGTGTTCCTGTCCCCTTCCAAAGCAGCCAGAATATCAGTCCTGTGTCAAGGTGGTGCCACCTGCAGCTGAACCTCAACTCCACCATGTCATGGGTTAACTGAAGGGAGTCAATTCAAGAGACTGCCTCCAGTGTCCCTGAAGCTCTAGGCTTTGTGGCTTTTGGGACCCTAACCCTAAGCAGAGCAGTAAAAGCAGGCTTTTGCTGAGGCTGAGCTGCCCAGCACTCGGATGGTGCCAAGGAAAATGGTGTGGAGGGAGAAATGTTGGTGCAGTGCTATGCTACCCTTGGCATGCCTTGTGTGGTTGCAGTGTCCCTGCAGCTGTAGGCTTTGTGGTTTTCTCAACCCTCACCCTAAGAGTAGCCCTAAGCAGAGCAGTAAATCAGCCTTTTGCTGAGGCTGAGGTGCCCAGCATTTGGGCGGTGCCAGAGAAAGATGTGAAGAGAGTAATATTGTGGCAGTGCTGTGCTCTCCTTGGCATGCCTTTTGTATTTGCAGTGTCCCTGGAGCTCTGGGCTCTGTGATTTTCTCAAGCCTAAACCTAAGCGTAACCCTAACCCTACGTGGAGCATTAAAAGCAGCCACTTGTGAGGCAGTAGTGCCAAGGAGAAGGATATGGATGGAGAAATGTAGGGGCGGTGCCGTGCTCCCCTTGGCATGTCTTTTGTAGTTGCAGTGTCCCTGGAGATCTTTCTTTGTGGTTTTCTCAACCGTAACCCTAAGCTCAACCTTAATCCGAAGTGGAGCAGTAAAACAGGTTGGTGAGTCTGAGGTTCCCAGAACATAGGTTGTGCCAAGTAGAAAATTTTTGGGGGAGCAAGGTTGTTGCTGTGCCATGCTCCCCTTGGCATGCCTGGACCAATAGGCTTTGTGTTTTTTTCAAGCCTAAACCTAAGCTTAACCCTAACCCTAAGCGGAGCAGTAAAAGCAGCCCTGTCCTGAGGCTGAGGTTCCTAGCACATGGCTGTTTGCTATACAGACACTTTTTCTTGATCTTTTTGACAGTGAAGTCACAGAGTAAAGGTCTCCTCACAGAAAAAACCAAATTCTTCTGAATACTCCATCTCTCCTTCTTTTGACAATCCCTCTAGAATTAAACTGCTTATTATAAGACTTACACTCCAGGAAAGCATGGTAAGCCTTGCAGTGACCACACTTCTTAATACCTTTAACAGAGCTTTTCCTTGTCTCTAATTCAACGAAGACCAGTTATGATTTTCCGTTACATTACACGTAGGAGGATGTGGCACGTGTTCTCGAACTGTCTCGGGCTACTGATACTACCAAAACCAGTAAAGTTAAACCAATGCAAACACAGAAGTAAAAGTCATTCTTCCACTCTCCTAAGTCACATCTGCAGAGCTATTTTGAGTGGTGTATTCACAAATCCTGATTTGCATAGCCCGGAACAGCCGACCGAACCACTGAGCACAGCCAAGACCACTCCTGATTCGTAAAACCAAACCCAAAGTGAGTTCACCAAGATGGAAAATAACTGTGACTGAGAAGTAATAATCATAACAGCATTATCCCCAACTGAGCTTGACCCAGGACACTCACTGAAGCAGAAAGTGCTCTGGGAAATGCTTGAGCCCAACAGACTGCAAGATGAAGTTTGCCTCCTGAGTTAGGATCCTCTGCTGCAGGTAGAAATCAGTTAATGCCTCCTCTAGAGGATAATAACCGATATCCTTCCTGAAGAGACATCATTTATCCTGTCCTCAGAATGCAGCCCCCAGAACATCAGAAGGTTGTGCCCAAGGATTAATTGGGATCAAGAGCAGCCTCATTGGACTGACCATGAATTACATACCTCTCCACTGTCCCTTTGGGAGGGGTTAGTAGAGGAATGCCTCAGTATATCATTTGTATGCACTGGTCTCACTGAGCTACTCAAGCCATTTTATTTCTTTCATCCTCTTTCCTTTGTTAATTTGTTGGATAATTAAGTGGTATGGTAAGGCATAACCAGAGAAATCCTGCTGTGCAAAAAGTAGGAAGGATTAAGCATAACTCCCAGGAGGTCTCTCATGAACCTTCAGAAAATCACAATGATGATGATATGCTAAAAAATGTGCCTGTCCTGCAAACCAAACTTCTTAAATTGCTTATCAGAAACATTAGTAACCTCAAGATACAGCCTTGTAGGACAGAAATGAGTCTAGCAAACACCTGGAACAGGAGGGAAACCTATTCCTGCCTGGGTCCTAAGAGTCCAACCTATCCTTTATACTATGGCACCTGGCCTAGAAACCGCAGGCAGGTGTCTCAGCTACCTCCCCTACTGCTATATGCATCATTCCTGGCCTGAGAAGTAGAAGAATGATGCAATCTCATCTGGGTTTAGATCAGACGTCTGAATTTGTGGGCTTACTCTATGTTCACAAATTATTTTTGAACACTTGCTGTTTTTTTAATGCTTGTGGTTTGTGGTGCTATCACATCTGCATGGCTAACATGCTTGAGCTTTAAAAAGTCTGATTTTCAGTCATCTGTTCACGTGTTTGTGTTTTGAAAACAACACCTATTTTAGGTGTCTTCCTAAAACGGAGGACTGCAATTCACTTTGGAAGATCTTCTTGTGATTAGTGCTGCAAACAGCAAGAAAGCCGGACACAGTTATTAATTTAAGTGCCCAAAGTCAGTCACGTCTTTGAAATTAGATAAGCCTGAATCTGGATAAGTTATATTGTCAGGACTCTTTATCACATGGGTGGTGAGACTGGGACCATCACACACAGGGCAGAGTTCACTGCAGGCACGTAGGTGCAATGGCCATCAAACAGGCAGGTGTGACATCTCTAGAATTGTGTTTATGGTGTGCTTGCTGAGGGGATCACCCTTCAGACTGTGGCCTAACGTGGTCTGGTTAGCCCAGGCAGCACTGCCATCTAGGAATTAGATGTGCAAAATATGGTCATACTGAAGAAACTGTGAATAAGGAAGTCAAGCATTCAAAAGTTTTACTGTTACAGTGCTCTGTTACCTCCCCTTGTGAACAGAGTGGAAACTATCCTTTTCAAAGTGGTACCACCCTGTTATGAAAATGTAACGGAGAAAAGGAAAAACATTGCAAATGCTTAATAAATCATAAGAGACAGATGAAACAGTTACTCAAATGGATGGAAAAGGCTTTTTCCATATAAATAATGAATGGCTTCTCCCGTGAAAATGAAAGACATGGTACGTATGTAAGAGGGAGCGATGTCACTCCAGAAGTGTTTTGTTAAGGAAGGAGAGATGCCTAAAGGCAGAGTTTTGTCCTAACAGTAGAAAAAAGTGCTTCTATGTGGAGCAGGAGCATGCACAGGCAATATGACATGGCACTTCCCATCATCTTGGGAATGGTGCTGTGCAGGGCTGGGAGCTGGACTCGATGAGCCTTGTGGGTCCCTTCCAACTCAGCTTATTCTGTGATTCTGTGAATTATTGTTACTATGATGCACACAAGTCCCTTGAAATCCGTGGAAGTGGAAGGTGATTTTAAAGCTCACAAAAGCAGGAACACAGTGAATGTGTGAGTATGGAGTAAGTTTAACACAGCAAAAATTTGATGAGGCCACCAACGAGAAATTACCTCTAGGAATCACTGCCCTGTTTTTCAAGGGCTAGAGGAAAAGTTTGCATTTATAGTAGTAACAGTAATAACCTAAACAGAAATTTTGCTTCCCTTATAGTTGTTCAGAAAATAAGCAAATCTCATAGCTCCTGAATAAAGTTTCTGTTACTTTCTTTTTCCCTGCTTAACGCCAGTATCAGACTATCAACCCTTGAAATAAAGTTTTTACAAATATTTTGTTGCTTGAGAAAATTGAATGAAGAAACAAATACCATATAAAGAAGCAATAATGGTATCGTTTTTAAAGCATTAGCTATAACTCATGCCGTTAACTTCTGAAGGAGTAAAGCGTTGTTGCTACTTGTTTTCTATGCAATGGTACAGAAATCAATATGACCACACAAATGTTTGATAGCATGAATACCTGAGTCGTCGTGAATTCTATTAAGTCTATTTTCTAAAATGTCAACAATTCTTCTCTGCAGGAAACTGCAACTTCTGCATTATATTTATCAACATCAATGTCATACAAAACACATTAGAGCACCTTAGCCTTAAGAAAATAAGTGCTAAATTTATATTTGCTACAAGAATCTCAAAGATTTTAAGGATAATTTTTATTTATGTTTTCTTATTGTACCAGATCTAATTTTAAAAACCTTAATGAAAGAATATCTGTATTTATTGCCTTAGAGCAGTTTTATTTAGAAAAGTTGCACTCAATGCATCAGCTTACATTTAAAATTAAATACTAAACAAAGAGAAAATATACAGACAAAGCTGAAGTTGTGGCTCTGAGTAAGATTAGTCTCAAAATTAATGTGCAATTAGTCAATTGATAAGGATGTGCAAGCCCTTTGCAGGTCTCAGCAGTGGCCTGCCAAATAGATGGTAGTATTCATCTCACTGAAAAAGCAAGAATTACTTAAATGTAAAGAATGGATATGTGTTCTAAGTTGGCTTCTCTTCTTTGCTGTTATGATGTGAAGAACTATCCATTAATTTGTTTTTCATTTTTGCCTCTCCACATAGAAGACGGTTTAATTTTTGACTAATAAGCTTCCTTCTCTTAAGAGTTTACCTGTCAATTTGAGAGTTATTCCTGATTTCTGCTGGATTTGCTGAAAGCCAGTGAATGTTGTTGAATTCACATCTGCCTTACTATGCGCATTTGTCTCTATGACAAAGTGTTTTTTTCCTGTTACCCACTCTACCACCACAGGCTATTTCTAAGTTTCTGCAGCTGTTTAGTACTCATATAGAGTTCGCTGACCTGGCTCTTTCTCAGTGCAAAGGTTGCAATAAACCAGTCCATGAAGATGTGTTGAAACTCCTTCTGATGATCCCACATTATGCCGTTTTATCAATTACTTTCATCTCATAAAATATTTATTCAGATGATAGTGGAAATGTAGTCAGGAATCATTATAAGGGCACAGCAGGACTCCATCATTTATTTTTTTCTTTAGAAGTCTCATGTCATGATGTTTCATACTTTTTTCTGGGATGGAATAGTTTTCTCAGTCAGAAGGAGTCTTAGAATAAAGGTTAGAGTTTCTTACCTTGCTTAGATAGATACATCTTCCCAGGATGGACTTCCAACATAAAAGGTTTTTTCCTCTATCAGTGCTCTTGCTTCTTTCCCTCTTTTTCCAAAATGTTCAAATGGACTAAAAAATTTACCAAAGTAACAATTGGATGTCACCATTTTCTTTTAATATCTGCTGCACCTTTTCACTGCAATATTGCAACTTTTGTGGATGGCCCATGAACCCAAGCTTAAAGTCAAGGCAGATCAAGATACTGCATCCCTACCAATAAGGTCCTTGGGGACTCACTTTGAAATTAAACTAAAGTAATTTTCAATATGGAATCATTTTATTGTGTGGGTGCATCTGCACATAAAGTTTACATTGGGCTCTGAGCAGCATATAAAGGCTTGTGAGAGATAAATTAGGCTAAGTAAAGCACTCATCATTAATCAGAGTACTAAACAAGCATGAGCACTAGAGAATGAACACAGCTGCCACTCCATTTATCTTGCTGTCAGAAGGTAACTCTCCTACAGAGAGAAGCTCAGAAGTGGTGGCTTAGGTTCTTTTGTGTCTCTCAGCTTGCAGAGAATATACATGCTCATATATATTAAATACATATCTACATTACACACATAAATATTTTTATGTTCAAAAATATACCATATATAAGCACATTTTTCTACTGGTGTGTGTAGACTGGTGTTGGTGTTCTCAGTAGTCCTAGACTCTAGTTCAGAACTTAAAAGTGAGAGATGTGCCAGTTTATTTCAATGAAAAAAATACTTATTGCTGATTTTTGTATACTCTGAGTTTCTGACTCAATAACAGAAACCTGTGCTATGGTCTTACTGTCGAGTTATCTTCTATAACAACTTTCATCAATTCATCCCTCATGGAGATGTCATGTGTAAGCAGCTGATACGGTAAATCAGAGTATCTTAGCTTCCATTTCAGAATGAACATGTGATGCTGGAAGGTGATAGAACCTATTTTCTCATTTACTTTGGGAAAAAAAACCAAAAAAGTGAAGTGCAAGTTACTGAAAGTCTCCAAGTGTTATTTTTATAGTGGATGTTTGTCAAAGGATGTTTTGTAGACAAGCTAACAAACAGCTTGTCATATACTAAGTTTATAGGGCAACAGACTCTGGTGTCTGGTCTTCCTTAGTTTGACCTTTTGCATGACAGCAATAAATCAGTAGCCTTCCATGTCTCTCGTATTGTCCCAAGCTCTTGGGAAAAGGATGATTGAATAGGAAGAATTAGTGCTGCTGCATAGGATTTAGCATAATGGATAGATCATTAACCTTTTAAGTCTGGTATCCTGGCTTCCAAACTGGCCTACCGTGGCTGCTTCAAGGAAGCAAAAATCTCCATACAATAGCAGAGGTGGTTTGTGCAGGCAAGGGGAAAGATTTCCCCAACCGGAGTCATGAGAAGGGGTGGCTGTGAGGCCGGGTGGCACTGCAGCCACAGTGGGACAGCACTGTGAATTACACAGACCCCAGGAACACAGACGGGGACATGACACATGTATGGCTTTCTCCACACGGAGCAACCAAAGCTAGGCACTCACTGTGCCAGGGTCGTGCTGTCTCATGGTGTCGTCTAGACCTGTATCCAAGGTACCTGAGAGGCCTATAGCAGGGTGTCTGAGGGAGTTCGAAGCTCTGTGTGGGCTGCAGTAGTCAGGTGGTTTGTTTTTGGAGGCATTTTCCTTACAACCTTGCTAATGGCATCCAAATTAGCTAGCTTCAAGTCAGCCTAGGAGTGGGCACCTAAACACTGATGCAAGACCTGCCCTCATTTTGATGGCAGTTTTCAGTTTATGTGAAAGAGAGTGTGCGATTTGCTGCACCTCAGCCAAGAACTTGCAGGAGGAAAATACATCACCACCTAAAAGGACAGTGATATTGATGCCTTAGGTTTTAACTTTTATATTTTTCAAATTCTGTTTTGCTTAGTGTGTAGCTCTGAAGATTCTTGTAGCTTGCTAGCTGCTCTCCTAGGCCAGATAGACACAACAAAGCTTCCATGAGCTTGCTATTCAAGGACACTCAGACTGTCCTAGGCTCAAAGGTGTAAACCAGGGCCTCTAGAGAGGTGGAGAAATTGAAGAAGTTACATCATTAGCTAAGGTTTTAATTGGCAAATTTATGCTGATATGCAAATGGACCAAACCTATAAAAGTGTGAAGAACTCGTGACTCGTCCTCCATCTTGGGGTCCATCTTGGGTGTAGCCTTTGGCTCCCCAGGGTGTACCTTTGAAAGCCTTTCAAATAAATATCCACCTTTATTCCCTTACTCCTGTCTAGTCTCTGTTTCTAGGTAGCCCATCAAGGCATCAGTATCAATACACAGCACTCTGGTAGCTGATAGTATCAGATACTCAGGGTACTATTTCCTTGAGTATCCAGGACACCTGCAGGAACAGCTACAGGGAGACCTGTGTGTTACAGGGAGGCCTGAAATCTCTTTTGCAGTGGCAGCTGAAGACCAGGCAGGATACCCTCACTACCTAAAATGTACCTGCTTCCCTGATTAAGGCAACTTCCCTGGTGTATGTTTACAATGGAGTCCTATTAAAACTGGAATTCAAAGATGAAAATAAATAAAGTTTCCAATCTCATGTTGGATATTTGGTCTGAAAGAGGCTGCTCAAAGGTACAGATTCAATTCCATTTAATTTGAAGTTACCTCACAGGATGTATTGCAACACTTGAAAACATATGTCAGAGGACTCATCTTGACAGGGCTTTCCATGAGAGAAAACAGCTAGATGTAGACAAAGCTAGATGAGTGACACATAATCAGATCAACCTCAAAAGTACCAGCTAAGCATGTTCTTAATTTCCGGTAATTTTGATGAGCCCACACTGAAAGCATGTGCCCATAATGTAGTTAAATTTATTTTTAAAAAGGTTTTATGGTCCAGGAGCTTTAATTCATGTCTTAACAACACCTCACACTGGTCATTACAATGCTTTGTATGTTGTCTTGCCATCTGCCTACAGAGAGAAGTTATAGTCCCATTACATTATACTGTTGGTACTGTGCTAAAATGTAGGAAATTATCTGAGAAGTTTTCAGCTTGATTGATGCTGTGATATTTTCTAAAATAATGGTAAAGGTAGCAAGTGTGCCAATTTGAGCTGACTTACACCTCACATTAACAGTGCCATGGAAATCTAATTGTGATACTTTGTACTTCCTCATCTCTTACAGCGTGTTACTGACAAGCGGCAGTAGCACAAGAAGTCAGAGCAACAATCTGACTTTAAAGGAACTGAGAACAAGAATAAACTTGTTTCCAGTCATAGTAACATCTCTTTCTGGCAATTCACATTGGAAAGTGGGGAATTTACGGGTGTGGACCAAAGCTGGAGTCTGACTGCTGAGGCTGACTACTTCAGAGATCATCGAGTATATAGCAACCTGCTTGGCTGCCTGAATTGTGTGCGTGTTCACAAAACTCGGTACAAAACCTCTGAGCATATTTTAGGTAGAGGTTTCTCTTTTAAAAATTGGCTATTCGTGTTTAACCCTGCCCACTGGGTGTTTTACTATTATTGCCTTTATATGGTCCCCTGGGCTTTGCTGCCATCCCCGAGCAGGTATGCTGCCACTTGCCCATTGCCTGACTAATCTCACCTCATGAAACCTTCTATTTCTGTACTCTGCTCAAGTCATGTCCTTACTGGTCTAGTTTTGCTGCTGTGCAGAAATTTTTATTAGTTTTATTAGCCGTGTAAAAGCAAATTGTTTAAATAGCAGCAAGCATCACAAACATCTGAGTTTCTACCAGTTATCTTCTGTCACTGGCATATGTGCTCATAGTGTAACAGGCTTCACCCTTGGGAAATCAGATTTTTAACTTCTACATTTGTTTTGTGCACTGCTAATTTCAGCACAGCAGGGGAGGGATCAGGAGCTAACTTTGTCCTATAAACAAAAGTGAAAAAAAAATCAGAGTGTAGAGCTAGCTGTATGGGAAAACTCCATCAGGTCTAAAATTCACAATTCACCCACAGAAACCTCCTTGTGTGGTCAAGGTGTGAGTGTCAAGAAACCAGAGGACTGTCACATTGTCACTCCATGACTTCACCTCCGAGGAGAAGCAAAAGTTCAAGATGAAAGCAAGGCTTTTTGCCTCTTCAGGTCTCTCTGGAAAGATCATGGATACTGTACCTAAGGGCTGAATTTGAAATGCTGATAGAGTTTTCAAAGCAAGTTGCCATTTTCAAGTGTTCAAATGATAAGTTTTTCAAGATAGCATATCTATTCTTTTGGCAACTCACAAGATGCTCTGATGCGATCTGTTTTCTCCTCCTGTCTGCTTCCTGCAGAGGGTTGCTAGTCACCACATGGCTGCAAAATTTTGCACTTCTGACAGGGCTCTATGGGGTGGGAAGACAAATGGGATTCATGCCCTGCAACATCCAGCATTGCAGCATTCAGTGTTGTAGTACTTGGTTTCTAGGCATCACGCTTAGTGCAGTGCACAATCTTTGGTGAACTGCCTGAATTGCTGGGGAGAAGTCTCTTTCTTATTACCATAATCCCACATTGGAATTTTTCTGTGTCTTGCCTCTCTGGTTATAATCTGCACTGTTGGCACACCCTGACTGCTGCTTTCGTGCCTTGCCTTTGCCTTCCTGGCATGCTGGGCAGCCTGGAGGGAGTCTGAAGCTGTCCATGCATCAAGTTATTGAAAGGGAAAGGTGGCAGGGCAGGGCTTTCATCTCACCCCTGTTGTTTGCAGGATCAGGGGTCCATGGATGCTGGAGGGATGCTGCCACTCCCTTACAGGTGCAGCCTTTAGCGCAGTCTGAGAGGAGACTCAGACTGCTGATCCGCTGCTGACAGCTGTGCAGCTCCTTGGGAGGTAAAGACGGGTGTCACCAAAATCGGGCTGCTGGCACTGCGGTGTGTGTCAGGGGCTGCCCCAGGCCCTGCTGGGCTCCCCCCAGACAGGAGCAGCCCACTTATGCAGTGGTTCAGTGTACTCCTCTGGGATGTAGGCAGTGGCATGTGCAGAGTGGGAGGGTGAAACTGGGCCGTGGTAACCAGCATGTTGGCTGGACTGGCTTTCTCCAGTCTCTGCAGTAACATAAAATACAAATTTACCAGGGCAAGGAAGCACAATGCTATGTGAGCACCAGAAGCACTGGGTTGTGAAATAGCTTTTTTCAACTTTCTTGTCTCTGACCAAGGAAGTTGTAAGTATAATAAAGAAATACTGATTTAAACCCTCTCACCACTGGTGTACTTTGAGTGTTTTGAAGATAATGCTATTTTTCTTGTGAGTAAACTTCAGGCCATTTGGTATTTGTATCTGTATTTATTCTGGTAACTATCATTTATGTCAGGACAGAGAGGAGAATTATACATGAGACAGTGGTAGGGATGTGAAACAGCATTGTGAGGTTCCAGCAGCCACAGAAAAATTATTCCTTTTACTATAGATATCCTTTATACTACAGATAATAATGCCACACATAGTTCACTTCCAGAAAACATTTCCTCAGCAGTCACAACAGGCATTGCCTGTGCATTTTTTGTGGACTTCAGGTTCTTTACAGGAGTCACAGTTCTTCTTTAGTTGTATACTTCTCTGTGCTTGAGGAGCCAAGTACTGTGCAAGGTAACAGGGATTAACAAAACTAATTTTGCCTCAACATAAAGTTCAGCAGAGTCAAAAGTGCTGCTGCTCCATTCAGTTCCCTTCGTACATAATAGTGTCATTAATAGGAACCTGTTTTTAAATTACAGCTGAGGTTACAAACTCAAGACATGGCAGTGGTTAGCACATCTCCAGCTTTAAGTTGAGTGTCGACATTTTTGCTGGCCTGAGAAATAAATGAGTTGACATTTACTGCTGAAACACAATACACTTTTAGGGGGGGAAAAGTGAAAGTGCTTTTGCACAAAAGTGCTGCTTTTTTTCTGATAGAATAGAACAGAATCACAGAATATTCTGAGTTGGAAGGGATCCACGAGGATCATCAAGTCTAACGCTCAAGTGAATGGCCCATACTGGGATCAAACCCACAACCTTGGCATTATTATCCCCATGTTCTAACCAGCTGAGTTAATTTTGGTGTTATCTTCCAAGTAGCAAAGAAGAAAGAATGGTCTTTAGTCATTCTAGGGCTGACTCAGAGAAGGGAGTGTTCTTTCTGTTGCTGCGCCAGCCATTTTGTAACTTCCTGCATTTTTTGAAACACAGCTTGCCAGAATGGATATTTCCCCTTAAAATAACTTGGCATGTGCAGTCACAGCTGACCTTTAACCACTGAATCTGTTGACTGTGATATAAACTCTGCACTATCTTTATTGCAAAGGAAGACTTCTGGTTAAATTTGGCATTTGTGTATTACTTTGATTATTATTTTTGTGTGATAGGCAGTATCACAGCAGTCTAGTATTTGAGGTCCTAAAATCATAGAAAAAAAAAATCTGGTTCTCTGCATTGCTCACAAGCTTTCTGTGTAATCTTAGCAATCAGTTAGTTCAAAGGTAATTGGCTGCCTGTAAAAACACCTCTGAATATCTTTACAAAGGGATTAGTGCCTTTCCCTATTTCACATGGATACTACAAAGATAAACATATGAAATTATTTAAGGCACTCCGAAAGTAGGGGTATTTAGATTATTAACTCCCACTGAAGTCAATAGTTTTTGAATAATGTGTTCCTCACAGGAACACAGGAAAAGATGAGTTCTTCTAGCTGCCCTGCTGTTTAAATGACTGTGGTCTTTATGGTCCTACAAAGATGCTCCATGTTTGAAATATTTCTCGTGGCCCAGAAAGAAGGTGCACCAAGTAACCATGCAGAAGTCCTCTAGCTTGTGCAGCTGATGGCGTGGTGGAACCGCGGGTGGTCAGCCTTGGTTCACGTCACCCTTTACCTTCCTACCACAACTATTCACTGGTTAGGATAAGTTGTAGCTCTCTGGCACTGAGACTGATTCTTGTGACTCCGTAGATGGAAAGGCTTTATAATTCCATGCTTGAGGAGCTTATTCACTGCCACAGTTTCGTTAACTATTTTGTCTGCATGGCCTTTTTCCTCTGAAAATGTCATGTTTCAGGACACAGCTGGTGCCTGAACTTTTTTTCCCAAAGTATCAGTGGTATTGAAAACACTATTCAACTGAATCATTCAGAGATTTTTTTTTTTGAAAACAGAGAGCTTTCCAACTGGCTGAAAGCTCAGAGGTTGGAGGCCTCCAAATGCATATCTGCAGCTGTGTGGGATGAGGGTTTCCAGCTCTGAATTCAGACAGGGAAGCAATCTGCTCTGCATCTCTCCATGCTAAGGTGTGGAAATCACTTCACTGTTCCCCATACCATGGTTGGAAACATTGGAAGGATCCAGGGATGACATCTTGCTCATATATTTTCTCAGTTTCCTTGTCCCTATTCCCAGTCTGGGACTGAGGACCCTAGACTTCTCTCTGCTCCTTAAGCAGAGGAAACAGAGTAGCAGAGTAACTTATGGTCACGGATGTGATTAAGGCACTGCATTACTTCCATCTTGCCACAACATGTCAGTATAATCCCATATATGGTTCTGCCACACTTCTTTTTATAGTTCCTTGGTTTATTTAGAAAACCTTGCCTTGGGATTTGCGATTTAGCTGTTGTTCTTTTCAGCTTTAATTTGTTTTCCAATCTGTGAAGTAGTAACAGCATGCACTGAGTAGAAATGTACCTCTTCTGAGGTACTTCTGAGAAAAGTAATGCAGATTTGTTTCAGAAATAAATACCTCCCTGTTATACTTTTCTTCAAAAAAGGAGAGTTCACGCATTCATTAAAGGCTCAGTTCTGAAATGTACTTTTCCAGGACTGGCTCCTGCCAAGCTAAATACACTTATCAATGAAAAATGAAATTATACCCTATGACTGTGGTTTGATTATATATTTTTTTTTTTGACTTGTACTATTTAAATTGGGATTTTCTTTACCAAGTAATTCTGATTTTTCTATGGTAGTGAAACATTCATATCTGGTGTTTTTATGCAGACCATGGCTAAAATGCTGTCCCTAAGCAAGTGAACAGATGACCTGTATCATTGCATGAAGTTAGCCTTTGGACTGTGAAAGCTGGCTCTGATTTTGACACAGCCCATAGCAAGCAGAGAGTCTGTCCCTATTTCTGCTTCACAGCCTCTCCAAATAACTGTGATCCCACCCCAGACTTACGGTCATCTGCACCCGTTATGCCCGGTACCACTCACCAGTACCTGCTCAGTCCTTGCCTAAAACCATGAGTAAGTTGCTCGTGGGGGTTAAACACACAGCCTCCTGAGCCATGACAGCAAATGCAAAATGGCCAAGAGGGAAGAGTTAACCTCTTGCTCTTTTCTCCTACTTTGCCACTAAGAAACTGAAAATAGTTTTGGGGAATCCTGTCTTCTCCATATCCCAAGGATGCCCTAGGACTTGAACCCACTGGCTGTTTTTCTCTTGTTGAGTTTGTCCATGCTGTTCTCCAGCTAACTGAAGTGCTTTAAGGCTGGAAGGGACATAATCTGCAAAGGTCTAGATAAGTGCCTCAAAACTTGCTTCTACTTAAGAAATATTACATTAATACAGTATGTAGAGTAAGATAAGCAGCTCGTTTCTCTGTTCTGTTGTGCCTGCATAACGTGGGTGTAATGTCTTCCAGTCTCCTCTTTTGGCCTGCTGGTTGTGACACTTCAGTCTTCAGCTTGCTCAAGTCTTGGAATTCATTAGAAATACTAGCACTGGTGTTTGAGTTGTAAACATTAAACAGATGTTTTTAATCTTGACCTTTTGTGGAGGTGCACCCTGTTCTGCACTGTTCACCAGCTGAAATGAAGTGCAGAGTGGGAGTTAATACTCAGCTTGCTGTATGTAAACCTCAGTATGCTGTTTGGACCCTCATGATTACACAGCAGAAATTTCTTGGGTATTGTTTTTTCTTTTCTAGGCAGCACAGCAAGGAAACAAGGTGTTACGAAGTGTAACTTGTGAAACTTGCACAATGTGAGCAGGAGCAGAGCCCCTGGAGGAGGGAAGCGGCCTGACCCGAGGCAGGGGAGACTCTCTGTTCTCTTGTCAATGCAATGCTGACCTGTCAGTCTCTGTTGGTGAAATCACAGGGCTGTGATTAGCAAGAAGCTGAGGGTGACTGGAACAACCTCAACTGCTGAACTAAGACTGATCAGTGTGCAGAACAATGTCCTCTTTTTACCTCCTGCCTCGGATTACTTGTGTATGCTGCATTCCTGGCAGGAGCGTTGAATATTATATATTGAATTATACTGCTTTCAGAGAAATAGCACCTCACTAAAAGCATTCCCAAAGGTCACTGATTGCAGTATGAGCTCTGACTGGATGTTAGATAAAGATTGATCAGAGCTGTCAAGGACAATTTCCATTCCTGTCCTACTCCAGGAAATTTAGACATGTCATTAGAAATCTCACAGCCTGGAAAATTAAGGACACAGAGGTTTTTTTCCTACAGAGAAGAGAATCTTATTTTGTTTTTTCACTCAAAAACCAAAATGTTATGAATGGGATTTTAATAAGTGGTATTTTTTCCTCGCAGCAAAATTCCAGTTTTTCATTAGAAATACTTCTCTGGGAGTGTTTTCGTTGATACTATCCCCATGTGTTGCAGAGGCTTATGGAAAATCAGCTGAAGCTTCTGTGCTGTTCAGTTTGCCCTCCCCTGTTTGGCTTATTTCCCTACCTTGCCCCATAACATGACTGGCTGTCCTTGGACTTTGAGAGGTCATGTTTCTTGCCACAGGTCACCAGGTGTTGGTTACACCAATGCATGGCTCTTCTGTTTGGTCAGGTTGATGGCCTCACTCTGAAATGTTACTTTTCCTACTTCATCTGGAAGTAGCAGAATCTTTTTTGTTGCAACAGTCAGTCATGGTAAAAATATGAACAACATAATGTTCCTTTAGATGACCAATGGTAATTTGAGTTGGTGCTTTCAGCTGTCTTTAATATACAGCAGGTATAAAAATTAGGGAAAGTACCTTTTCCCAGCACAAGCCATTTTGGCCAGTTTTTCTCCAATGCATCACAGATGATACTCTGTTTGCACACACTGAAAGGATCACACAGCTGCAGTAGCTCTTGCTTGTTTGTGGGTCTGGTTCTTTTTTGAGGTCATAGCACAGCTTGAAGAGCAAGGAGGTGTATGACTGGAACATACAGAATAACTGATCTCATTATGTCTCCCAGCTGGATTTCCTAGTTCTGGGCATGTTCTGCTCAGCTCTTCCCATTGCTTGTGCTTGATCCCAGCCTCTTGTGTTTCAAAATCTTAAGCACTCAAAATACTTTGCACTTTACATCATTGTGTCTTCTGTTATTTCTGAAAATCTGTCTTTCTGTGGCAAACACCAGTGAGGAGTAAATTGGCAAGAAATAATGTCCTTGTGTGCTCAAAGATGGCATAATGATACGTCTTGTGCAGCTGAGAGGATTTTACTATTTATTTAGTAAGTTTCTGTACTTTTAGCATAAATTTTCATGTTATTTATGAGAGTGGAGCAATATTTCAGTGAGTGAGAGAATCAGCTTCAAGAAAGTATTCAGAATGAATGTGATAAAAAGAAGTACCAAACTGGGATCTCAGTCAATTTCTAAAGTCTCTTCACAATCATTTTCCAGAGTTTCACTCATCCTACTCCATTTTCCACAAGAACATTCAAATTTAAAAGTGATCATTCAAATATAAAACTAATCATTCAACGGCAAAGAGAAGGTCCTTGGCACTAGAAAGGCTACTGTGCCCAAGGCACCCTGCAACTCCAGTGTACACATCAACATGATCTGATCTGCATTTCATCCCCATAACCAGGTTTTCTCTTTGGATTTGTTAATGTAACCCTACAAATCAAATAGACATGAGTTCAGGGTCCAGCTTATACCTGGTAAATATCTCATTAGTACATTACAGTAGTATTTCAGTGACTGGGGTAGAACTTCAGTCACCCAAGCATAGATGCTGTGTGCATGCCTCCAGCTGCCACTCTCAGGATGTGATCCCTCACTGTATCTGTTAATCACGTATTAATTTCTCTCTCTGGCTTTAGAAATCTTCTCTTTAATGTCTCTTCTCCCTCTAAGGTTGCTGTTGAAATAGCTGAAACGGTCTCTCTGATCAGAACACATCTATGTTGTGTCCTTATATGTATATCTTCTCCATGACTATGGACACGTAATAAATAGTTTTTCTCCATAGAAATATGGGTCTCCTTTTCCAAGGTAGAAACTGCTTAATGTCTGTGTTGTACGTCAGATTACTTTGCTCCTATTTTCTACGCTTGTTGAAATACACATTTCTGCTCTAATGGTGCATGCTCTCTGCTTCCCAGCCCCTCTCCGTGTGCACTTTGTCTTCTTTCCTTTTCTGTCTTTTCCAGCAGTTTCTTCTCCATATTTGTGTCTCTGAGTCTCGTTCCACTCAGGGAATGATTTCACAGACCCTCTGGAAGTGTTTAAGTTTGATTTAACAAAGACAACGCTATTGTATATCTTTCTGCTGATATCTTTTAGGAGCTTTTTTCTTCCAAATATAAGAATTTATATTGAGAACTTAGCTTAGAAATAAAACCTTAGCCCTATAACAATCATGTGCTTGTCAGCTATTAAACAAACCCAGCGTCTCATAAAAAGCAATGTTAAAAAAACACTCCTCTGTTGTAAAAAATGAAAAACAAGAGTTTTATGGCTGTTTCTTGGAAACTGGTATGATTTGTGATTTCTTATACCCAAAAAAAGAAAAAAAGTATTAAAAAGACATTGCCTGAAATAAAGAAATTAATTTAATAACAATTTTATGATGCTCTTTCGTGGGTATAACAATTAGCACAATGACTCTTCATTGTCATCCTGTTCCTCTGTTTAAAAGTAAGGACATTTCTGAAGAGTCTAGTCCTCAGTGTGATACTCCTGGGCTGCATTTTGTCATTATTAAGGATATTTAGGTAACTCAGCATCAGGGCCCCGCTGCCTTAGAAAAGAGCAAAATGTTTAAAAATTTAAAACTGTCTTCAGTATTTACCTCAGATCATGGAACATTTTTCCTTTCCTTGTAAGCATCGGGGCTCAAGCTTCCCATTTTTCCCCATCTCAAGCCAGAATTCTGGTAGCAATGACTTCTTTAACTGGGTTTTCAGTGGAGTAAACACGTAACACAATAAAACAACCAGTGACTTCATAATTTGAGGAATTACATTTAAAAGGTTTTTTTTTCTTTTCTTGGAAACTTTTTACCAGAGATTCTGAAAACAATTTGCAAAGGAGACTGTAACTTTCCTGATCATGAACACTAGTTTAATTTCTTTCCCTTCCCTTCTCTGCAGAAAGCACCCTTGTTTTGTGTCTTGTGTCCTTTGTGGCAAACTAATACTCAGGAGTTTGAGATTTCTCCTTTTTTTTTTTAAGACAAGTTTTACAGATTAGTATGTTTGATCTTTGTAGCAGACATTGAAATCCATAGAAAACCCCACCTATTTATGATTAATTCCCTGCAGTCTGGAATACTTGATAATGTCTAACAGAACTGTGGCAAAAGCCAATGTCGTTTCACAACAGAACCCCACCCTGGGCCACAAAGTGTTTCTTAGCTGAGATCAAGCCATGCAAGTATATAAACCCCAAGTCCACATCTGATTAAAACAGATATATGGGAGGTATGAACAGGACTGGCCAGATGCTGCACCATATGATAAACACCAAGGACCATGGCATCCTATAAAACTGGGCATTTATATGGTACAGCTAGCTATGCATAATCTTCTCCTAATTTATAAGGCTGGAGCATCTGGTTCATTGCTGTTGCTCTATCAGCTTTTCTGGAGGCCTGTTCTTGAATTTCTGGTAGCTGAATATCGCTCTTCTGAGTGCCAGCAGAATGGGAAGTTAAATCCATTTATAGTAGGAGATAAGCTCTTACTCTATCTGGCAGATAAGATATGTTCAAAAAAAAGAAAGAAAGAAGGGTAGGCCCTTGTGGTATGGGTTCCACTTCACAACAAAATCCACAACTGCAAACTCTAAAAGAAATAATATCTATTCCTCATTGGCAGGACCCTCAGCTGTGACAGAGAAGCTCGGCCAGATGAGGCCATTGAGACAGGCTGTGCCCGTGACTGCAGACACCCCTCAGCAACGTGGCAGGTGAGGGTTCACAGAACAGGTCTCACAAGTTCTGCTTTTGTTACACTGCTTGATCTTTCTCTCCCAGTGCCATAGCCCTAGAAGTCAGCATTTCTCTCTTTCCTGAAACAGAAGCTGGCACTTGGCACTTGGTTAGAAAATGCCTGCTGTGTAAGTGACTAAAAAAACAAGAGAAAAGCGTTTTCAGCTGGGTCTTGCAAACTTTTTGCCGGAAGGAGCCAAGCCAACAATGTGAAAGCATCCTGAACTGGATGGTGTGCATGTGCACAACCCACTGTGGAGCTGTGTGCCAGCCTGGGCAGTTCTGGAGATGTGGACCCAGAGCAGATGGTTTGCTTGTGCCCATTAGGAGAAAGAGAAAAGAGAGATAGAACTCACTTTTCCAGTTATTTCCAAACTGACTTGCCAGCAGGAAATCCCAGCTGTAGTTAAGACAACTCTTTCTCCATTCCACTCTTGGGGAGTTGTAAACAGCATTGCAGCATGCAGTCTAAGGCACAATAAGATGTTTTTTAAAGTTACAGCATTGGCAAGTCTATCTAGAAGTTGTGAGTTCAGACCACTCAGCCTTTGGGGAGAAAAAAAATACAGAACTAGTCATTCTACCAAACCCTTGCCCAGTAAAAGTACATGTCAGAACAGCACTGAAAGAAAATTTGCATTTCAAATGGAAAGGGAAAATTTGCTTTTGCAGAAGATCATGGGGTTGGCAATAATAAATCACGGCACTGTCAGAATGGAAGTGGGTTCCTGCAACTCTTGCGCTGCTTTCTGTAAGCCTATGTTGTTGCTGAGGAAGTGAAATCTGGTTAGCACACAACTTAGCACAATACTGTGCAAGACTTCTTCAGATCTTTTATTGTTTTTCGCAGCATACATGCTGCATATATTTCAGAATTTTATCAAATCAAAAAACTTTCAGTTTTCAAATGTCTTCATAGACCCGTAGCATGGCAGCTGCTGTATTTCTAGCTATGTCTGAATGTTTCAGGCACTCTCATGGCTCTGCCTCTTCTTTTCTCTCTCTCTTTTTTTTTTCTTAATGTTTTCTGTAAAACTGTTTTACCCTCTGCATCTGACATCAGTACGGTACCTGGAATCATCAGAATCTGTTCTCTGATAAAGCTTGATCTTCGTGTAACAATGGCAACACAAGCCGCCCTAAGGAAATAAGTGAATTTGAGAAAGAACTTCAATTACTACAGATACTGTTTTCAGGCTGTGATAACCCACAAGTGGATGAAGTCACCACTGCTGAAATGTAAGACAGACTATTTCTTAATAGTTTGCCTGGACAGTTTTTCTGGCCAGTGCAAGACAGGCAGCAGGGCTGTGCGGGATCTCACACTTGTCTTGGCACTAGGTATTGCACAGAGATTTAAAAGCTTGTTTCTCAAAAAAATCTTACCTAAATAAAGAAACTGCGGGATATGAGTGGGCAAAGCAACTGGAAGAATTGGGAAAGGAGCAAAAAGTGGTGAAAGAAACCTGGTTTTATGGACTAGATATGTAGATATGGCTGGATGTTGCCTGCAAACCCAGTTGTTCAAATATATCATGTATTAGAATCAGGTGGTGGAAATATTTATTATGTAATGACCTCTTTCATTTTGTTAAAGGCAAGAGTGACCAGCATTAACTTCCTTAAACACAACCTCTTCCCAAATGCCTACTGCCAGCATCTTGATGAAGCTGTCATCTCTGATGCCTCCAGGAGAGGTGCTAGTGATAGACCATGAAAAATGCTTTGGATGTGGCTTAAGAGAACTCAAGGTCTATTACTTAAACTGAATTGATCCACCTTTGTGTACATGAATTAAGGGAAAAATGGATAGTGATTATGTAGCTGGGATCTCCATTCTTCCCAGGGCTTGCTTTGCCCTTTTGTGTCTGGGCCACTCTCACCTCATCTCATTTAATCTGCAATAACAGAACATAGTTGAGTACTAAGATTCTCATTACTTACAGATCTTGCAGGTCTGGAAAAGCTATTTCACCTCTCCCTCCTGGCGTGGCTTAGTGAGCCACTACCCAGACCTTGCCCAAGCAATTTTTTCCCTTGTAAGATGAGGGACAAAAATCATTAGAAATCACAGGTGGTGGTCAGCATTCAGTCACCATTTACTGTGAAACAGCTGAAATAGGTCACAGAATCGCAGAATTCTTAGGGCTGAAAGGGACCTCTGGAAATCATCCAGTCCATTCCCTCCTGCCCAGGCAGGGCTACCTAGAGGTGACACAGGAACGCGTCCAGGTGGGGTTTGAATGTCTCCAGAAAGGGAAACTCCACGACCTCCCTGGGCAGCCTCTTCCAGTGCTCTGCTGCCTTCAGTGTAAGGAGGCTCTGCCTCATGGTGAGGTGCAAGTTCTTGTGTTTTAGTCTATGGCCATTGCTCCTCATCCTGACACTGGGCACCACTGAAAACAGTCTGGCACCACCCCCTTGGCACCCACCTTTGAGATATTTATATGCATTAATGAGATCCCCTCTGTCTTCTCTTCTCTAGCCTAAACAGGCTCAACTCCCTCAGATGCTCCTCATTTAAGAGATGCTCCAGAACCCTCATAGTCTTTGTGGCTCCCCACTGGACCCTCTCCAGTCACATCTTGTCTTTCTTGTACTGAGGAGCCAGAAGTGGACACAGCACTCTAGATGTGGTCTCACTAGGGCTGAGTAGAGGGTCAGGACCACCCCCCTTGACCTGCTGGCCACAACCTTCCTGATGCACCCCAGGATACCACTGGCCTTCCTGGCCATAAGGGCACTGCCAGCTCATGGTCAACTGGTCATCCACCAAGACTCCCAGGTCCTTTTCTGCAGAGCTGCTCTCTGGGAGGTCAGCCCCATGCCTACGCTGGTACTTGGGGTTATTCCTCCCCAGGTGCAGGACCCTACACTTGCCCTTGTTGAACCTCATTAAGTTTCTCTCCACCCAATTTTCCAGCCTATCTAGGTCCCACTGAATGACAGCACAGCCCTCTGGTTTATCAGTCACTCCCCACAGTTTTGTTTCATCAGCAAACTCACTGAGGTTCTCTTTCCTTTGTCTTTCACTGAAGGGAAGAGAGGATCTTTCCTCTTTTAGTTTACTTGTATTCCTGGCTAATCACGTACAGGTTTCACTGTCAGAAATATTATGTTAAAAGTACTATGAAGACACTGTGAGCATGGAAATACTCCTCTATTGTACACTTCTTATTTTAAAGAAAGGACACTTTTTTCATTTTCTGTTGTAATCATTGTAGAAAACATAAAATACCTGAAACTTCTATTTTATAGACTGTATTTTAATTCCAAGACTTAAAATACAAAACCCCTAGAAGCAATCTTAAGGATATTTCCACAAAGACTTTTTTTCATGGTTTTATTTTTATATTACAAGACTGTTTCCTTTCAAAATGCAAATATATACCATCATAAATTGCAATACGGGGCATACAAAGAATCCTTGACCTTCATGTAGCATTAAATGATTATGATGAATCAAATAATTTAATGCAGCAAAGGTTAGTTTAAAAAGTATCCAAGTATGTATTCCAGACATAGACAGCAGATGTTGATTTACAGCTGGACCTGTGATGGAAGGCATCTTCTGCCATTATCCCTGTAATGGGGAAGAGAAAGAGAATTGCTGCTGGTGTGTGCATTTAAGCTGGGTGGTATTAAACTGAACTGACATTCAACACATGCCATTCAGCTGCATCTGTCCCTCTGCAGGTTGTTTGGAAGTCCAGCTCTAACCTGAGTTTCCAGTTCTTTACAGTACAGGGAAAGCAAGAAAAAATGCAGGAAAGTCCCCTAGAAAGTGACTCCCTCCTTAGCCTAAACCCACTGACCAAGACTCAAGAGACACCAATGTTATGCATCATGTTATGAAGTAGAAGAAAGGAAAATTTTATAGTTTTAGGGTAGAGAACCAAGAACAGAAGCCCAGGTTCAAACTCTGACACTTTTCCAGTTTTCCTCTGTTACCCCAAATCTGATCTTGCTAAGGCCAATTCCAATCAAGTCAAATTTGGGTTAGATCTTTGTACACTCCGTGCCTTTGCACCTGCAAGGCAGGATTGATTGATAGAAAATGTTTTGGCTGGGCATATGATATGTGACAATACTCTAGTGACTGAGGTAAGTAAAAAACCAGATTTTTCAGATGAGCTAGTGCAGGTAATTCTTGCATTTTGGCCCATGGGAACTCATGACATTTGATAATTAATTTATTTTTAAACACATTACCCCAAAGAGTGGCCACGAAAAGGGGACAAGGTCATTTTAAGTAATCCATCAGATCAATTCCTGAGCAGAACAGGCTGGCAGAGGTTGCAGGAGAATTGCATGTTACTAAAGTTGGAGGTCGCTCATTTTCCTAATTAATTATTACTTGAGAGAAAAAAAATTACGAAAGCCATACTATGTATAACTATTTAACTATACTATGTATAACTGTTTAAAGAAAGGGAAGAAGCAGATATTTCTGAGGACAGTGCCAGCATGCACATAATTGTCTATCCCATTTCTCTAACCATCTTGGCCTTATCACTCTTACCTGATGTGCATCTGAGATTATGTAAGAATTCCAGCTCATATTGTCATTTGGGATGGCAGTTGTCATGACACTTTTTTTTCTCTGCTTTTGGAGAGTATCTGCCTTTGGTGAGGGGATAGACCTTGACTTCCAGAGTCATGTCCAGTTTCAGGCAGTGACTTACCTGTCTCAGAGGTGCCAGCCCTGTCACTGCAGCACGGTACATTGCCTGCTGCTGTAGGCACTGGTGCGGTCCAGCATCGGCACGTATGTTTTAGCCACGATGCAGTAGCTGACTCCAGGCCTCAAATCTTGTATTTTAATAACCTTGTCTTTCCCTTCATACACCAGGACTCTGTGTTGCTTCATACAGAGTGGAGAAAAAAGAGCCAGTCAAGCACATTTCCCTAGCAAGTGCGTCTGTGAGTAAAGTTTGATGAGAACAGAGGATGCAAAACAGTACATGGACTTACACAAACTCAACAGCATTAATAACTTATTTATGCTTTTTAAAGAAAATTCCCTTCCCCCTCCCCAACCCCACCCCCCAATTCCTCTCCTGTCCCAATTTTTAAATCTAGGTCATATATTATGAAGCATTAAGTTGATGGAAAATAATATAGGGAGAAATTACAACTCAATTCAATCAAATTCAGTTCCTGGAAAATAAGCCTGCTTTGTTTTCAAACATTTGCACAGTCATCACTGGTCTCACAATCCCAGAAGACTGTTTCAACAGTAAAACAAGTATGGTGTGCCCATACTTTCCTGGCTCTTCAGTGGTAAAGTGTTCATATCTGAATATACTCTTACCTCATCTAGCAAGTTGTTAATTATGAAGATTTGATACAGCAGATCATAATAATTTGTCATCGTTATTTTGCTGCCTCTCTTCCTTTTATACGGGGAATGTGGAGCCTGGAGCTTTACTGTTATGGATTTGTTGCTATGAACCACAGTTACCATTGGAGGTCCTACCATAGCTATGGGAAAAAAACCAAAGCTATAAACACAATTATAGTTTATCAATAATATTTCATAGATGCAATTTGAATCCATTCCACAAATGCTTATGTTACCAGCAATATATTATGCTGTATTTACTCTTCAAGTGACACTTCATAAATTCTTACTTCTTGGTGTTTATTGGTTATTGTTATTTTGGAAGCGACATTTCCTGTGTTTGCAAATCCATCTTTGAGCCCAACTTTCTGAAATCCCTTAGAGCTGCATGTTGTTAAGTGCTGACCAGTCAAGCGACATTCCAAAATTGCCCTGATTTTCTTTTTCCATTGTATTTGTCTGTGTGCTTGGACTGCACAAAACATCCATTTGAACCATTTCAGCTATGCCAAGGATGCAGTTTCCATCGTCACTTTCAAATATTTTGCAATCAGCTTGGTAAAACACAGCTAAGGATTCAAGGTAGTGCCTGTATACATGTGTGTGCAGCACCAGAAATGTGGGGACACAGGGCAGCAGCTGCCACATGAATCCCTCCAGGAGGAGGATGTGGCACAGGGCAAGATGTTCTGGTTTTGCTGCAAGGTACTGCTTTATGTCAAATCTTGTGGTTTCATCTGTGCAGGAGGCTCAAGGTAGTTTGCACTTCGGGGCTGTGAAGTAACCCACACTGACAATTCAATTTGGCATTGGCCAGTGGGTTAATCCATGGTGAACTTACTGGTAGGTACACTGCTACTGTTCAGTGTTTGGGCAGTCCTCCATTTCTAACACACTGTGGCACTATAATGACAGTACTAACCAAAAGCTTTGCACATGTCATTTCTATGTCCTTTCCTGCAGTCAGGAAAATATACATGTGAGAAGAGGAGTGGCCATACACCACGCAGCTCTGTTCTCTCTTTTCCCCCCAAGCAAAGAACGCTTCCTTTTTTATTGTCTTGAGTCCTGTCCTTCCAGCAGCTCCAAAAATGCCTGAAAACAATTGGTGTAGTTCCATGCCCAAAGGAAGAGGTTGAATTAAAGGGATCTTCTGATCTCCTAATTACTAGTAAATGGCTATTTAGCCATAATTGCTTGGCTTTTGAGTGTGTGGAGAATTACTTTGGCATAACACTTCACCTGAGAGCTATTGACCCACTTCTTTAGGTACAGCTTTGTGGCTAGAAAAGGATTACTCATGTTTGCAAATTGTGAGCAGAAATGATGCATTCCATGCCATGGAAGATCCAATTCCTTTCTGAGGGACACATATGTTTGCACTTACTTTCTCGCCAGGGAGTGAATCTGCAGCTGAGGCTCCAGTTGGAATAGACACCAGCCAAGGTGGCTCTCACCCTGCCGTAGTAAGGCTCCTGGATGTCAGAGGTCTCATGTGTTAGGTCACAGACATGGCTGGGAGTCCCCCAGCAGTCGTCTTTGTTTTGCCACATGCTCTGCCCATACCTGTGGAGAAAGAGGAGGGAGGATGTAAACTTTAGAGATCACTGCCTGTGTCCATGCAGATTCTTAGCCCTCTCTTTTGCTCCGGTGGCACTGACAAGCGTTCTGCCATGGAAATTAACTGCCTTCAATTTGATAACAGGGAAGGTTGATTTCATGGGTGTTTGGGAGCTACAGGTTTCTGTCTTTTCTGAAAGAAATCTAAAGCAGAGACGTGGGTCACCAGCCCTGTAGGAAGCCACCTCTTACTTGCCCCATGGGAGAGGCAGGCAAGCTTCAGCTTAGCCAGGATGTTCAATGATGGGCAGAATGCTGGATTTCACCGGACAATTTCTCAAGGGCAATAATGATTTCAGGCACTCACCAGTGTGCCAGGGATGGGAGCAGACCCTGAGGACGAGCCCCTAATGTTGCCTCAAGCTTTCCATGCAAGGCACCCTGAGGCAGTGCCGTGGGCAAGGTAGGCCACTGAAATACCTTAAATGTCCTATTACAGAAGAACTTGACCTACCTAGACCTGCTTCAGGTAGGTGGCTGGACCCAGTGACCTTCAGAGGTCTCCTGCAAACTACATTTTGCTTCAACTCCTTGGTGCAATGAAGGTGCAGAGCATAAGCATGGAGGTGCCTATTCCTTGCCTGCCTCATGCTGCTTGAATGCACCTCATGGGACTGATAAGTGCAGAAACAACTGAGAGCTGGCAGCCAAGCAGGAGGTGGCTGCTCTCCAGCAATGAGAACATCCTGTCACCTGAGAAATCCTTTTGACATGCCC
This sequence comes from Eulacestoma nigropectus, assembly GCA_013397775.1. NCBI lineage: Eukaryota > Metazoa > Chordata > Aves > Passeriformes > Eulacestoma > Eulacestoma nigropectus. Next base: position 249,641 of record VZTE01000952.1, on the reverse strand, counting down.
AGAAGGGATAAGCCGCAGCACAGTAGAAGGTCCCAGTACTTACACTTTATACTGCACGAAGTAGAGCGCACCTCTCGCCTCTCTGGCCCACCCAGGCTGCCAATGCAAAGTGGTGTTGAAGTTCAACGAATGAAACTCTACCTTCCGTGGCTTAATCGAATCTTGCAGGTCTTGGTTTTCCAAAACTAAAAGCGCTGCAAGTAAGAAGGAATGATAACATAACCTGTTTGTCACAGACATGCTCCTCTGTACTGGAATCAGAGGGTATTGCTACAGACCATTTAGTTTCATGACTGCAGGGAAATGAAATCTCCGGGATCTCACATTCAAAATTTTCTAAGTCATGAGATCAAGCAATTACAGAAGAAACACATTTAGAACTACAAAAGGAATACTTTTATGTGGTCTGAGTGTTTGGAGGTGGGTTTTTTGCTGTTTGTTTTGGGTTTGTTTGTTGTTATTTTGTTGTTATTTTTATTTTTTCTTTTTTGTTTGTTTGTTGGTATATTTTTCCTTAGTGACTTTGCTACTGTGAGAGATGCCTCATGAACATCCCAGGAAACAAACCCTTCAGATCTATTCACAGAATCTGCAGTAAGCAGCCCCATCAATACTTAAAAGTCAAGTGCTCTTTCCCTCTTTACTCCACCTCTCAGCTTTAACTTGAAGAGATTATAGCTCTTTTAACTGTTGGCACAGTCATGTCTACCAGCTCCTGCCTAATAAACAATCACCTGAAATTCACTGCTTTTCCTGTCTGTACCACTGGAAAAGATGTCTGACAGTTTTCAAGATCATCTTTTTTCAAACTGCAATATTACTTATAACAGATTCAGTTAACAACCTCTCTGAAGCATTCAAATCCTAATATTTTTGTGGGTTTTGTGACCCAGATGACAGCAGCTTTTACCCTGGCATGGCACAGAATCACGTAAGACTTGTACTGGCTGAACTGAAACTGGTAATACAGCCATGAAAAAATCTAATGGGCAACACATTTATTTTATCTGCATTTGACAACCTAGAAAGATAAAATAACAAACTAATTTGAAAGTGACTGGGTTTTGAAACCCAACAAAAGATACAGAGATTTCTTGACTCATCTGAAAATTCAGTAACAAGCCCTGTCCTCTCACCACCCCCCTCCCCCTTCCCACATAGGAAAAGAGCGCAAAGCCCTTACTTACACGCTGTCTCATCCTGAAGCAGGTGCATCAGTAAGCAGAGGAAGGAAAGCATGATCCTCCTCATGCTTAGGAGAGCAGCTCCATGACTGAAAAGCACCTCTCTTCCTCTTGGGCATGTCTAATGAGGAAGTAATTGCTAAGCACTCCAGAGTTCCCCTTATTTTTAGTGGTTTCCAAATTCCCCGGTTCGGCTTTGGTTTAATTTAGCTGGAAAACATATGAGTAGCTCTAAATTAAACATGAGCAATTGTTCTTTCTTGGCAGCTGTGGTCATGCAGAGGTTTGGAACTAATTATGAACCAAGCCATTATGAAAAAGGTCCTTTTTTTAAGACACTAATTCCCAAATGACGTCTGCCAATGTTGCTTTATCCCATAAATTTGTCACAGAAGCTTGCTTGCTTGCTTGCCATGCTAAGATTTTTAATATTTATTTATTTATTTGTTTATTTTCAGTTCATTAGTTGTTCAGAGCTGAAGAACACAAGAAATTTTGCTTCAAAGATATTACGACCTACCCATGGGATGTCCTCTGGTTTGATGGACTGCCTCTGGGTCAAAAGCAAGAGATGGAGTCTGCAGGTGTGCTGGTGGCAGGACATCATCTTGGGGGCTGTCACTGGAGGACTGAGGGGCTGTGAAACCGCTTTTGGCTGTTGGGCAGCATGTTCACCCCACGCTGGCTGCTGGGGAGATGCTGGGAGGCCGAGGGAGTTGAAGGACTGGCAGCCTCCAGACAGGGATGGGGAAGGCAAGCCCAGCCCATAGGGCTGAAGTGCCACTCTGGGTTGGACTTTCAGACTGCCCGGAATCATATGCCCCCACTGGTGCAGGTGTGCTGCAGCACTGCCTGCACAAATATTGGCATTTGTCAGTGTTACGCTCTGGATCCTGCCTGCCCAATATGTACATCCCTACAAGCTTGACCCCAGGGCTGGGGATGCCAGGGCTCCCCGGCAAAAACAATCTCACTTCGTGCTTGCAAATGCTTTAATGCCACATGGACGCCTGCCTGGTGGGAGATGAGCTTTGTGCTCCTGGGATGTACGGAAAGCTCAGACAACTCGGTTGCTGGTGGTGAATGTGGTGCTACTGCCTAGCCTTGCCCCTCACTCTTCCCTCCCCAAAAGCTCCCCGATGCTGACACCCACTGGTACTTCACCACTCATGCACTAGTGCAACTAAGCAAAAGTCAGGATGCATTCTCTTTTTGCAAACTCATGATGATAAGCAAGAGGAGAAAAATGCTAATTTTGTAAGACTTAAGACAGCCCTGTGTAACAGCTTCCACAAAAGGAATAATGGATGTGAAGACTACTTGTCTGCAAACAAACAAAATTGTCATGAAATCATCTTTACTTTGGGAAAACATGGAAACAGAAGACTTGTCAGGTCAAAAAAAGTGCAAGTTCTGGTGCAAATGAACTTATTTAAAGGCCATATTGAACAAACTGAACAACATCTAATCAAGAAGCTGACCTTGGTCAGATAGATGGGCACAGGGTCACAGTTCAGCTGATCACCTATACCTATTTATAGTAGCACCAAACCTGCAGCATATATAGTAAAATGCTAACTGTGTAGCTTTGAATAATGGATTAGTCAAACCAATTAAGGCAATTAAAGAACTGAGAAAAAAAGAAGAAAAAAAGCCCACCAAAATGAAGGCAGAAGTCAGACAGTCCATCTCCGGCTGCCGATTTTTTATCTATCCATTTCCCAAACACATCTTCAAAATCCAGTGACCTTTAAGTAGTTCCCCACACCAAATTCAATTAGTATTTCATCATGTTATATGAGCTCAAGTACGGGAATAGGGAACTTAGACAAACCAATCACTAGACTGAAAGGTCATCAATGTTTAGTCACAGGTCATGCATTTGTTTACTTGAATGGTACACACCTTCCCATATCCTGGGAAGCAGCCCACTGCCAGGAGCTGAAGTGTGGACCTTTGTCAAAGTTTCTTTTGATGGTGGCTCCTCCTAGGAAAGCAGAGCTGAGGGCCAGCCTGCCAGCGCCAGTGGGTTTTGCTCGGAAAAAGCTGCTCTGTGATGTGGTGAAACACGGCAAGGAATGCCTGTCACATGGGGAAACCCAGGGTTTCCTGTGCACTGCACTCTGATAGTGTTTTATCTGCAGCTGGGCTCGGCATTCTGCAGTAATCGGTAACTCTCCACATAATTTCTGTTGTCATTGACAATGCCGCTGTTTCAATAGCAGGCTATTAGCACCTGTAACTCCGTGCTACTCATCAGCCTCAGTCATGCTGCTTCAGTGCTTTGTGTGCTAAAAATCACTACGGTCAACGAAGGACCAGCTGCACACACACATACACACACACACACACACACACACACACACACACACACACACACACACAGACATGGACATACATATATGTCTGGAGTCTCATAGAATATGCATATAGTGTATAAAGTGCATTTCAAAATGTAAACTACTGAGGAACACAGGATGATGCACACTGCAATGCTATTTAAAATACAAGTACTTCTATAAACAATATTAAGGGTACTCTGAACAGCACTTAATGAAGAAATGGAAAGTTAAAATGTATAACTTAGCCCAGCAGAATCCACATAAGTAGTTATCCTACTACCTCATCCTAGCTTACACTGCAGCATCTTTCTGATCCAAACCATTGTGAAACAGCAGAATTGATATTTTTGTGAACCAATATAGAAAACCATGGGTATGAGAATTTTTTCCATTGCTGGAATAGAAACCTATCTGAATGCTGGGTAAACAGCTTTCTTTCTCTTGAGGACGGATTTTTGCTACACAGAGTTAAAAGTCAAGTACATTTTTGCTGAAAGCTGCTTGACTCATCTCATTTGAAAGGACCACCTCCTTGTCACTCTTTTTTTTTTTTTATTTTTCCCTTGAATGAGTTGTTTCCTATGCATAAGAGAAGAAAATGTAACCCTGACACTGCTACTGTAGCACGACCCTTGGCTTTTCAGATGCGAGTCTCTGATACTTGCAGTGGATTCAAGGGTGGGTTTTGCTTACGTGCCTGGATGAGGATGTGGGAGGATGAAGAAAGCACATCCAAAGCATACAGAGAATACTTCTAGTAACTGGCAGAGGCCAGGCAATTCTCTCTCATGTGTGGCATTTCACACAAAAATAAAAAAAGTGAGCAGTTCATGTTACTCTAGACCTAAAGACTATTCACAATTGGAGCCACAGTTTTCAGTCTTTTCTAAACAGCCAATGTGGACTTACAGGAAAACCTGTCTTGGGAGGGGGCTCTGGAGGTCATCCAGTCCAGCGTCAGCACAGGGCTAGTGGCAATTTTATCCTACAGTTAACCACTTTTAATGTGAGTTTCCCCCTGCATATCCTAGGGAGATTCCTCTGCTGCAATTTATGACAGCTGGTTTTTGTGGTTTTCCTGGGAGCTTCAGATAAAAGCCTGCCATTTCTGCAAACGTTACAGTTGGCTACAGTTGGCAATTAGATCTCTCTCGAGTGCCACCTCTCCTGGCGGAAGGGATCCAGCTCCCTCCGCTTCTGTCATGTGCAGCAGGGCAGCCCTTCACCAGCTCAGTGGGGACTGGGAAAATCAATCACTACACTACACACAAAAATTAATATGAAAGCAAATACACAGTCAGGCAGGAGGGACTTTTTGGACTTTTTTTTCTCCCTGCCCTGTAGGGAAGAGACATTGCATCACATGAGTTCTTGCAGAGAAGTTTCTGAGGAAGTGACACAGACTTTCACTGCAGCGTGTGCCTTCCCTGCTTCCTGCCCACAGGTACAAACTGTTCACCTCTCACTGTTAAAGAGCTTGGGTCAACATTTTAAAGATTACAGTTAGAAACTCCCAATGCTGTAGCTGCATCTACATAGTGAGACATTTGACCATATTAAACACGAAGATCTGCTAAAGGCTCAAAAGCAGCAAGTCATTATTTGCACATGCAGTATTTATTTAACAATGTGCAACACACTGAATTGACTGGGAAGTTAGTAACCAACACTATCATTCATTAGGAACTGAAATTAATACCAACCCCCAAAATAGCTGAAAGCCTTTTATTTAAATGACAAGTTCCCTTAAAATTGTCAGTTTTTCTCATTTGCAAAGCCATAGAATTGTATTTTTTCCTATGACTAAGAAGAGTTGTAGCTTGTTTCAGCCCATTGAGATCCACTTTTTAGGTTGTGGATCCCTCATCAAATCATCTGCAGACAAAAAACTACCAGCTTGGAGACACGTGGAATTAATATTCCATAATTTGCTTAGGTAACCTTCATAGCATAGTGAAGGTGCCAAGTGCTCATTCAGCCAACAGAAACCACACATGAGACTGGAGAGGTCTTACCTAACACAAACATTGCTCATGCTTTCTTGGTCTGCCTACTGAAGTAAAGAAAGGCTCAAAGCCTGGTAGCGCCAATGCTCTCCAACGCTGCCACCAGAGGCAGCTGAGCCAACTCCTGGAATACTGATAGTGTGGGTAAGATATAACCCACACACCGATTTTTGTGTAGGGAGTGGTTCGAAGCCTCTGCGCCTGATCACCCAAGTCCTGTCCAGACCACAGGCCGCACTCAGCACACAGCACAAGAAGGGGCAAGGTGCTGGCAGGCCTGCGCTCGGGAACAGACACACAGAACTGGGATGCCTACCTCCACGTCTGTCATTAAAAATTGGGCTGCAGAAGGAGCAAACACTCCTGGTAGCTACTTTGGGCAATAAAACCTGGAAAGATGCAAGCTGCAGGGGTTTCCCTGGCCAACGGAAAGAAAGAAATAGAAGGAAAAAGAAATTGCCTTTCACTCATCTCTTCTGCATGGGGAAGTTTGCAAGCATCACACTTTCCAGCCTGTGGCTCGGTTCTGTGATTGTCTTTTCAGTTCTCAGTATCATCTCTCTACCACCCAAAGAGTGCAAACTCTAGACCAGAAAGTCCATTCTTACAACAATCTTTACCACCACCATCTTCAAATACCTACTGAATTTGTATGTACACTGTAGTTTTACAAGCCTGGGGTTTTTTTCTTTAATGAATACAATGTCGAAGATCTTGTGTGGACAGCCTCTGAGCATTCAGGAATCAGTGTGCTGAGCTTTTCAGGACAGAACGCTCCACACTTAACAAAATTGGTTTTCACACAGGTGTTAAGTTTCGAGTCTACTGCAACGTGACGGTTTAACCATTAAGATCACCCTGTGATACTTAAAGACAAAAAAGCTTTGTTCCATATTCTTTGACTTAAAAGAAATGAAGTTAGGTGTATCTCAAAATTGCTCGTTTGCTGCACACCCTGAAGCAATTGACAAATTAATTCTTTGTATTTCACCATCCAAATTCACAGTATTTTATTGCAATTTCTATTCAGATTTGGGGGATGAGTATGAATTGGTACTATACCAAAAGCTGATTCAAGGCCAGACTGATACCTGGGATGAAGCCACATGGAAGAAGGGACTGAGAAACGGCAAAGACGCTCTCTCCCCCCTTGCTACCAGTGCCTTCTAGCCTTTCAGGCAAGTTGTTGCAACCCTTCCTTACTCATTATAATTTATCTCACACTTAACCTGCTGCAAATGTGATTATCACAGGCCTCAACTCTACCAAACTTGGTAGCAGAAAGAACACAACAGTACACACACGTCCTGTCTTCTGGAATGGAACTGCACATGCCCGCCACCCTTCCTACAATTCACTGAGCTGCTATTAACTTGCAAAACATTAACACAAAAGAGTTATACTCAGAAAGAAAACAAAGTGTATTTATTTTTGTTCTTTTCCCTCTGTATTTTCAATCTGAAAGGACTGTATTTACTCTCTTTGAAAGGGTATTTTTGAAGGGGTGTAAGTTGTTGAGTTTGTGTTATTCAAGCGATGTTGGCACAGAAGAAGAGCTGTATCAGAGTCAATACTCTTCTTGCTTTACCACGCACATTGCAAGGATTTGACAAATGCAGGATTAATTTTGCAGGATACATTGCAAGCTGGCTGGCAGAACCTCTTGGGTTGCCTGCTAATCGTTTGCTCTGCTTGTAATGCTTTTCCTCTTTCAAGCTGTGGCTGGACAGCAGAAATTAAAACATCACACAAATAAGACTTCTGTGATCATTTAAACTTCTAATGAACAGTAACAGTTTCAAGGAAGGCCAGCTTTCCTCACTCTGTAGCAATTAATCCATTCAAATGATTTGACCATTTAATCCTTGTCCACAATTTTAAAATAGAACATAAGGAAGCATTTCCAGGCTCAAGCAATAGAACTGGACTTAAGTTACTGCAGGCTGCATCAACAGCGTCAAAGGGCAGAAGAGAAATTGCAATGCTGAGGATGAAGATGGTCAGTAGGCTCCAGGAACTGGCTGCACACAGCCACAAACGGAGATGGGCCACACACATCTTCCCCAAACAGTGTTTCGATTCTCAGTAATGCTCAAGCATACACTACATAAGTAACACGAACTTCAAAAGCATGTTTAATCTTCAGAACAAAAGCTTACAGTCATAAAGAGGCAAGGACACACATTTTTCTTCTTAGATTTTTTTTTTCATATATAAACATTTAAAATATACAGTATTTACAGGAATTTAATTACAGATTTCAGCCCAACTATTGCATGAATTTGGAGAATATCGAAACAGTATTAATAAAAAAACTTCATAGTTAAAGGACTGAACTATAAAAAAACCACACTAAAGAAATCTACATAGGTCACCTTTTCCTGAGATGAAAGGTGCTTTGTATTTGGTTTGCCATTTTGATTGTGTGTTTTTGCTTTTTGCATTTTTGGTTTTTTTTAGACATGCTGAAACTATTAATTCAAACCAAATACAACATCTCTTCCTTACTAATACTCAATTGTTTAGATGGAAGCACTTCAAAGCAACTGGTTATTCCTAACCCTGAGAAAAACAGGTTTTCTCATGCATGTTTCTTTTTCTGCAATCTTCTACTGAAGGATTACATAAAAACATGCAAGTCTGTTCCAGGCAACTGGGACTCTACATGGTGTCTTGTTTCCATAGATGTCAGTAGATTTGACAATTTTTTTTTTTTTAAACTACATTATTGACTTATGTGGAAAACCACACAAAAGCAGATTTGATGTTTCTGTGTCAGCACGCAGTACTGCCACAATACTTCACTGTTAATTGCAGATCTAATAATAAAAAATTACAATGTCCACTCAAGAACAAGAACCGAAGTTCTTAGAAATGTTCTCAGGTATGAGGCCAAAGTTTAGTGAAGTTCTCTTTCACAGGATATGATTTTTTGGAATCTTATATTACATCATCACCCAAATCATCTTCAGGAGAGAGGGAGGAATGCTAAGTAGCCAGGACAAGAGTAAAAATCAGCTGGAAAAGTCTGAAGTGGCAAAACCTTCTAAGTGTGTCATACTGGATAGGTGATAGGTCTGTAGAAGGCATGAATATTAAATTATTTTGAATGTAAAAATGTTAGGCACTTTCATATTCTGGATCAAGGTGGTATGTATGAATATCCAGAATCTCAAGCAAACTACTTCATCACAAGAATATTAATCAATTAAACTAACTCAATTAGGTGAAAAAGTATAGATAAATAGTCCCTGGCAGGTTCCCAGCCACATTGCTCAGATATTTGCTATTACAGGACTGCAAAAGCAAGGCTAACTAGCTGTAGCTGGAAAGGTATTTCAATTCCTGTCCCAAGAAGTCTTCACACTGCAAGCTACTGGATTGTATCCTGAGATTACCACCATGACTTGCCCTACTCTTAGGCTCAATACCACTACTGGCAACTGCTGAAAACAGGACTGGTGGTAGCAGAGCTTACTGACCCAGAAACACATCCTTGTCTCACTGTGGCCTCACATTTTCAGCTTGTCACAGCTAGTAAAAGCATCCTGTGTTTGTGCACCCTGAAACTTCTTTATTTCACAATTACAAAAGCTGTAAACTGGCCTGAGCAATTTAAACATCTACACTATCCCTGTGCCACTAGTTAAGTATGCAGCACACAGAAGATAGACTGCAGGGATGGTGCTAATTCAGTGGCTTTTGTAGTTACAGTTCAGAAATTTTGATTAAAAAGTACACTTAACCTTGCAATATTTCAAGAGCAGGTTGTGCATATATATATATATATATGTGTGTGATATAGTACAAAGCACTCATTCCACTGTTTTTGATTTTCAGCTTATAAAATAACATTGCCTTTCCCATACATGACTATCTGCCATGCCACATTTTTCCCATATGTTATGACGGTTTTTTGTGTCATTTCTTATCGATCTTAACATCACTATTTTTAACAATGTCCTATATCCTGGCTGGGTCCTTTTACTCACATTTGACTCCATGGGATTTGAAAGATTCGGAAGAATGTACAATGTCGTTGTATTGCAGGGGAAAGAGAGAAGACTCTGAGATAGCCACTTGGTTTTAAAATGTGTCTATCTGCATTCCTCTTCCAGTGTGTCAGCAAAGGAAAATCTTCCAGAACAATGAAACACTTAGCTCACACAAATCTAAGATGCTGAGTCTTAGTTCTAACAGCACCAGGGTTTCCCGATGCACTGTTAAGAATGTAAATCTAATTTAAAAAAAAATTACATGCTTCTGACAGAATCTTGGTTTTGAGGCAATACATCAAATCCAACAACTGCCGGACCTAATTCGTGACCTTCTTGGGGAACACCAACATCTTATTACTTTTTTGGACAAAACTGACAGAAGGAAAACAAGCTACCTAGTGCAAGGTTAAGTACCCTGAGCAGTTGCAAAGAAAATACTCAGCAAATTGTCTGACCAGAAACTTCTTCCCAAACGAGATTAACTTAACAGTTTCTAATACCCTCTTTATCCCTTCAGAGCCAAGTTCCACCTAAATACTTATCTAACGTTTATAAATCCCTGAGGTATTTATTGCAATTTATATTCATCAACAAACCTCCAAACTCAGAAAGAAATCACATCAACGCCATCTCTGCACAAGACACAGCTGCTCATCTACTTAGTAGACAGCCTGCTAGCAGCTTCAGTGATGAACCACATCACTGCCTGGAAAGCCAGTTTAGTTGAAGTTTCAAGTGCAATTAATGCTGATTTTAAAAAAGCCTTCTTGTAACACCATGAGAGTTATTTTCTGCATTTCTACCATGGGGAGACCTACACATTAGTGCATCCTAAGCAGCAAGTCACTAAGCACTGCCTTCTAGGAATTCAACCCAGAACATGATATTGAAAAAGTTGCTAGGGGGTCTCACTGTGTTTGAATATAACACAGAAACAAATCACAGCCAGCTAACAATTACTAATTTGGCTTTACATGACATCATAACTACAAAATTCACCTGCTTAATTTGGCTTTTCCTAAAATGATCAAAACCCTGCTAACCAATCTGTTACCTTACTGTGAGTAAAGATGGGAAAAATCACTATTGTCATTAAATCTTTTGTATCATTGTGGTCAATATCTGATATATACAAGAATGGAAGCACTCCTGAAACTGCTGTACAAACTAACTTCACCTTAAGAATACTCATGTCACTGAGAAATGTAAGGACAGAAGTTCTGGTTTTCCTTTAAAACTACCTGCTGTAATATGCTGATAATACAATTCTGATAATCCTATAAAAATGTCTTTTAAAACAAAACCACAATTTGGTGTAAACGGACCAACTTGTACCCATAAATTGTTTTTTTTTTTTCTGAACTAAACTTCATTAGTAATTGCTCTAAACATTTCCACAAATAGAAAATACCTATCAAATCTTGACCAAAGAGAAATAAATGGATTGCACGGATTTCAATATTAAAAAAAAAAAAAAAATTCTTATTCCTCAGTTTTCAAAACTACAATCTCTGATACAAAATTCACAAGTTTGTCAGACGACAATAAAACTTACGAAGTACAACTTAATCACACTATTTTTCTATTGTCTTGATACGTATTTTTGGAGGGTGATTTTGTGTAGTTCTTAAGTTATGTTATTAAAAGGGAGGAAAATGGCAGTGATTTTAATCCTGCTAGAAAACATGCTTGGAAGAAGTTCTATTGATTTCTGTTTAAAAAACATGTTGTTCTAAAAATCAGGATAAAAACGCCCCAGAAGAAACCAGGCTTTTGAATTTTGAAAACATTTTCTAAAGAATTTGTGCAACCATCCATTAGACTTTTTTTTTTTCAGTGATGATCAGTCAGCTTGCTAATATTGGAGTTATCCAGAATGTGACATGGTTACTATGTCACTAGATGATCCAGATGGATGCTGCTGTACCCAAGTAACAGCAAAGACTACAAATAACTGGTACTTTCACAGAATTGTTAGGGTCAGAAGGAACCTCTGGAAATCATCCAGTCCAACTCCCTGGCAAGGCAGGGTCACTGAGAGCAGGTGACGCAGGAACGCCTCCAGGTGGGTTTTGAATGTCTTTGGAGAGGGAGACTGATCTCTTCGAGCAGCCTCTTCCAGTGCTCTGCCACCCACCCTCAATGTAAAGAGGTTCTTCCTTATGTTGAGGTGAACTTCTTGTGTTCTTAGTTTATGGCCATTACTTCTTACTTCTTTGACACGGAACCAAATTCTTAAGATTTACAGGAAGAGCTTATAGGTAAAGTCTTACTTAAAAGAAATAGTAGCATTTAATTTAATATAAAAATACTCTTCAAGAGAAGAAGATAATCAAGAGGATACCTCCAATAATGGAAAAAACTCTCAAACAATTCTTGCACATGTCCATCATAATCAAGTAAAGGACTTCTTAAGCACTATGTTCATTGAACTAATTTTGAAAAGAATTTGAAGCAGAAGTGAATGGATCCAGCTGCTGTTTTACAGTCAATGGTATGTTTTCTACAGAGTATTGTTAAAAAACACAGCACTATTTCAAACAGGAAATAACGAGTTATAGCATAGATAAAAGCATTTCTTAAAGTGGTTATTATGAAACTTCCCCACACTGTTTACGCCATTTTCAGGTACTACTTTCAATTGTCAACTGATCAGAACAAGTACAACTTGTAGATGCTCACAATTTAACCCAGACTTTCCATAACCTTCAGTAACGCTGTTCTTTCTGAGTTGTGGTTAAACACTTCAGTTATCCTGGTTACTCAGCTGGCCTGTAAGCACTCACAGGCTGTTCTTCACCAACATCTATCATCAACATATCTAATGGAACATGAGGCTTGTTATAGCCAGAAAACTTGAAGCAGCTCCTTGGAAGGACTGTTTGCTGTGTTTCTGTGGTAGGAATCCCTGCCCCTGAAGACTTACTGCATATATCCATTTGGCTACTGTCAGAAATGAAGTAACTCTCTTTTGCTTTACAATTTTGTTCATCGGCATCAAAAGATACCTCCTCTGTGCTTTCCTGCACAGGCACCTCTTCTACTTTGGCTGGTGCCTCTGGGGAAGGGACAGAAGATTCCCCGTCAAAGGAATTCACAGGACAAACAGTTTCTTCTTCTGGCTCTATCTCCAGCAAGGTCACTTCACCATTCACTGGCAACTCCGAGTGGCCTGATGGGAAGCTAATTACAGATACATACTTCCCCTCTGATTTTGGTCCCAGCAAGGCACCTGTGTTCAGGTTTCTCATCACATTGACCTTAAATGGAAAAAAAAAAAAATCAACTTTGAGTTTAAAAGCTGAAAAAATATGTGTGTTGGTAATAACACATTTAACATCATTATAACCAATTCCAAAACAAAACTGCAAAATTAAAATCTGGCATGGTCATTAGCCTATGTCCATGAGTTCAACTGCTCCAGTAACACTTTTATGCAAGATCTCAAAAATGCTTTCTTTGGGCAAGCACACTTGCAAGGATCAAATCCATTTCATGTCACCCACTGTATTTTGAAGTTTCCAGTGTAGAGGAAAACAGTAAAAAAGATGTAATACTCTTCAGCTGGGGAAACTTTTCATACTTTATAGCTAATGAGTGTAATTTACAGCGGCTGTGATAATTCCTGGCACCTGTCTCAGCCAGGAGGGAAGCGAACAACATACCCAGTAACCACATCCATGCTGAAGTCTCCCAACTTATTTCAGAGTCACTAAGCAGTCCCTTAAAGCTCCAACAAATTTTAATGTTTCACTTTGAAATCCCTCCACAGGATGACCATATGAATTCTTTCAGTGGCCAGGCCCCAGCTCGTTTTAAACAATTATGATATGCCTTCAGGCTGTTTAGATTCTTTAGCCTTTTTTTTTATGTCTTTTCAAGAATACATACACATGAAAAACAAAGTACGGTAAATTTTCAGCTATTTGATGGTGTTCCCTAAAGATAACAGAATGCCTAGGGAGAAAGAGTTAATAGGGTCCTTTTCCAAATTTCATAATTCACTATGTATGTGTATCACACAATATCAAGTATTATAGATACATGAAGTTCTTAATAAAATACATAATCACTGTTTTTTCAGGTACTTTGCAAAAAAAAAAATCTGCCTGAAAATTCAGATGGAGGCAAATTGGGAAGAAAGGAATGTATACAGGAGGAGGAAAGAGGAAGAAAAATAATATTAATAGAAATTACAAATAGGCACAAAGAACCTCCCAGTCTGTATTAGTGAAGGAACTGAGAGGGCCATCAAAACCAGATGATCCAATATGACTGTGCTTTTCAAGTCTTCCTTGATTAAAAGGTTGAGAGACTGTAGCTTTACACTTATACCTTCAGAGTGTGCTGACTTCATTAGAAATTGCCTCTAACTTCAATCCCATTATCTTTCCCATCAGTAGCCCTGATACCTGTTGATGCTACTCTGTGGTTAAGGCTGGATCAATGAAAGCACTACAATTCAGGAAAACTAACCAGCTAAACAACAAACACCACCAAAAGTCAAGCAAACACTCCCTGAAGAGCAGTTACTGGTCATCTAAGTTAGTTTTACCAACAGCTGTGTGAACATCACTAAGGTGAGGCAATCCCCTGGGGAATCAAGAGTTGCCACTGAAAAACTAGGAAAAAGTGCATTCAGGTGGCTCCTGACACACTACAACCTAGCTGCCATTCAGCCATCAATATCTCCGGATTTTAATTTTCTGTTATGTGGAAACAGAATACTATATAAAGAATATTCAGAGTAATTTCCATGAGAATTCATGGAAACCACGCATTTGTAAGAAGCAGATGCTTAAAAGTTAGTTGCAAGGAACACATTACAATCAATAATAATGGGTAGATACTGAAAACGCTAAGAACAGCTTAAAGGACTAATGTACTTTTTGAGAATCTCTTTATACAGGTATATTGGATATACATCCAAAATATTGGGTATTTATGCTACACAACACTTATCTTGAAGGGATCAGCATCTATACTTTTTTGGGGTGGGGGTTAGCAAAAATCTGACTCCAATAATCACACAGCAAGTCACAAGAGAAGGTAATTCTGTGTAAGGTGGAATACTTGAGGAATGTGAATTAAAACAAAGTATTACAGAAACCATGGTCAAAGCTGCATTTTCAGCTTTCCATCTCTCCCCATACCAGTACACGCTAAACTGAAGCTAAAAACAAAACCCAATGAATTCTTTTTTCTGTCCTTTTAGGATTTTCACACAGCTCTAAAAAAATCACAGTCCTAAAATGTGTTAAGGGATCACCTTGTATTCTACACAGGTCCAGCATTTCACAATGAGCCCTGGCAATAAAGTCTCTCAAAAGAGAGAGACTTTAAGGATAAAATACATATTCTCTGTACAGCTACATCCAAGATTTCCCAAAAAGGAAACCCATTTTTCTCTTGGCAAGTTTTTGACCAAGGCAAGATGGTGCAAAGACACTCCTATTCCCATAAGAAGGAAGCGATCAGAAGAAAAAACTCCTGTGTGTTTCCTGGTACCAAAGGTTTTTTTAAGAGTCACTGAATCATGACTACAAACCAATTTAGCAATTCATGCAGTTGTTTCTAGCTTCAAAGATAAGAATCATAGCTTATTACACAACCTGGAAGGCCATTCAAAAGATCTTAAGTAACAAGGGTAATTAAGATACAGTTGCTACTTGAAGGAAGTATTTAATATACGTAAGTTAGTATTTTTCTTTTATGCACATTATCTAATACTAGCAAACTGACAGCCAGTGATTTTAAGATGGATATTCGCAGTATTTCCTGGCCTGTGCAGGTACTCACTTGACTTCCTGTCTCCAATAACAGCACCTGAGCTTTCAGGTCTTTCACTGTTTTAACAGACTAGGGAGATACAAAGTCAGGCTCAAGGACACAGATAAATAACATATCCCAAGGAATCCGTAACAGTTAAGGTAGTTAACAGATTCTTTCTTAACTTCCTTTTCTAATGATGTGTCCACCTATGAATTCCAAGTAATTTTCAGGTGCACACTGCATGAAGGAGAGTTTGAGAACTCCATTTCAAATCTTATCAGGATGATGGCAAAAGTTTTGTCGGCTTTGCATAGTTCCTCAAAACATTAATGCTACCTAAATTTATGAACAGAAGACTATATTACTGCCCCCTATAGATGCTCACAGGGAAAAAAAAGTTTTCACAAAAGTAATGAAGCAGCTTCTCTCTTGTAAGATTTAATTATTTGAGGCAAGTGTCAGTCAATATTTATAGGAACAATTAGTTTCTCCACATCAAAAATCTATGTTGTATAACTAAAAAAAACCAGCTGCAAAGAAAATTCTCAAGAGTTTTGTGAATATCCTTAAGTGTTCTACAAATACAAAGATAGAACACAGCTTTGTCATTCCTGTCAGAATCAGAAAAAGCATCAGCAGATAGCAGAAAAGTTGGCTTAAGTAAGACTCAACTTTCACCTTTAGCTCATTCTCTTATAGAGTGGATGTTTTCTACCCACAAAAATATTTGCCATCATTTAAAGACAAAAGGCACTGAAGAAAAAGAAAGTGAAGTTAAAGCACAGAGAGAGAGACCCACAGCATATCACTAAATTAGGGTCAGGCTCCTTCAAAAGTGGGTAAGCCCTCATCACAAATCTTAGAACAAAAATCTAGTACAGGAATAACCACAGGACAAACTGCAGTGACTGAAGACAAGGGGGGAAAGAGACAGCTTCTTTTAATACTTTTTGTGAGATAAATGAAAAAGTTTTAACTATAGCTGAACTGCTGAAACATCAGATTCCCCTGATCCAGGCAGAAGACTAACACAAAGTCTTGCAAAGAAGTCTGTCCCATTTCACATATGCATATTCCGGGTAGGATCCTGCTGTTTATTATGCTTAAAACATTTAAACAAACATTTTCTGATGAAGACAATCATTCATTGCCTACATGACAGCTGCACTGTGGAAGCAGGACCAAGACATGACTGACATGTAATTCTTGGGAGTCACAAAAAGCATAGAAAAGACAGTATAAAAGCTCTGGAGCTCTAATTGGCAACAGATTTTTTTTTTCTTTTCTCTGAGTGTATGAGACTCGCAAAGGTAGCTGCTTGATGGTTAATTACTCTTTCTTATTTTTCCTTCTGCTGGAAAATTCCAAGCTGCTGGAAGTCACTCAAATGATGTTTTGGCATCTACTTAAAGCCGCTAGGAAGGAGATCACTGAAAAACAGCAGTCCTAAGGTAGCAAATCTTGCCCAGCCTTTTAACAGATAGAAAAACTCCCTATGTTTTATCTTCAGACAAGCTCAGGTAAAGCACAATGATCATAACCCGTACAGAAAGAAATGCCTAGTACATATTCAAAGGCCAGTGACAGGCTCCAAGTGCCATTAAGTCTATAAAGTCATATAATTAAATTTATCATTCATATTAATGATTTAAATTGTTTGTTCATTACTTTAAATGATTAACCATAAAATAATTTTTCATAAGCTATGAATTGCTCATTTTACATTCCCATATTATTCATATTACCTGTACTGAAACTTCCTCTATGAGCTCTACAACTTGTCTTTGTCATCAGAAACGTCAATGGACATGCACAGAAATATAGAATATCCTGATTTGGAAGGGACCCACAAGAATCAGTGTCTACCTCCTGACTCCACCCAGGGCAACCTAGAAGTTAAACCATACATCTCAGAGCATTGGCCAAACACTTCTTGAACACGATTTGGGTAGTGACCACTGCCCAGGGGAGCTTGTCTCAGTGCCTGACCACCTAGCTAACAGTATTAATAAATAGTTATAGGCTTCATTCAGCTCCTTAGCAATAAAATATGATGTAGCCTGTGAACAATACTGTGGTACTGGAACCTAGGAACCATAAAGTAACATACAGACCAGTAAAATAAGAATATGGGCACACAAATGAGTTTCTACAAGGTGAGCTCAAGCCTGAAGTTGGAGCATGCATGAGGAAGCTCACAGGCGTTAAGGAGCACACATTCTATTTGTGATATTCTTTTCCCTGATCCTTTAGATGGGCTATCACAGTGGTACTAGAAAGCCAAAATAACTATGGATCCACAGAGCACAACACTGTAATCCTACACACAAAAATTACTGTTGTGTGTACCCAGGACACAATGTTACATACTCAGACAATTACACACTGGTGTGAAGATGACAAAAAGTCTACAGCATCTCTACAGGCCCGTGTGTTTTGATATTGATGCCTAGCTGCAGATGTCATCAGAGAGGTTTCTCTCATCCTATTTTTTAAAGACTACAGTGCGAATGGCTACCTCCAAGCTAATCCCCTGGCACCATCACCGTCCCTGGCAAGAAACAGGAATTTTAGAGAGCATTTTGTCTGACCAGAAGTGCATATAATTTCAGAACAAGATGAATCATCTTGTGCTGCACAAGCTGGTGGACTAGATTACTACTTTACTACGTAGGGACTACCTCTGGCTTGGAAATCTCCATTTAGTCAGAGCAATCTCACCTCCTGATATTCTATTCTAAAGCATGCAGATTACAGAGGGATCTTAGGCATTGATTATGGAGGGGTAATTTTAAAGGGTTTTGAAACTGAAGAACACATAATAGAAGATTGTTGTCCACTCTCTCTATAAATGAGACTTCCTCCATCCACTAAGAAGACACTCTTGCTGTGATTCCTGTTTACTACTGCCTCAGGTGGCATTCTTTGAAGTTGCGGTTGTTCATTTGTTGTGACTAGCACGACACCAGGAAAACATTACAACCGTAGTTGTTAGATAGTCCACTCTTGCCTGATATGAAACCAAGGAGTGCTGCTGCTCTTTAAGGAACATCCACTCTGTTTCCTAGGGATGGCTACAGGGAGTTTTTAAGATAGAGCAGTGGCTGACCTCTCTTCCCTGTGACTGCTCAGTGCGACAACAGACTTCCCCATGTCCTTCTTCCCTCTTCCTACAGCACTATTAGTCCCTCCCCTTACTCTGCACATCACTAAGAACACTGCAGCAATTAGCAGAATTCCAATACTACCATTTAATGAAGGAAATTCACAGCTCCTGTGACAGGACAAAAGGAAATGGGCACAAACTGAAACACACGGAATTTTTTCCGAATGTAAGAAAAACTGTGAGGGTGGTTAAAATATTGGAATAGGTTGCCCAGAGCAGCTGTGGAGAGTCCTTCCTTGCAGGTATTCAAAAGCCATCTGTATATGCTCATGGGTAGCCTGCTCCTGGGGCTTGAACAAAAGGGTTTGAGCAGATGACCTCAAAAAGTCTCTTCTGCCGTCAGTGATCCTGTGGTTTTGTGTCTCTGCTACTAGAAAGAACACAAATCTTCTACGTACATATACACTGAGTTTTTAAGAACCAAGTTCTCAAACTAAACCAACTACCGCTACTTCAGGTAAAGAGACACTGAAGACTAGCCCTAAAAAAATAAGAGGCATCTGGTTGCAAAGGCTATCAGAGTATTAGACTGGCATAAATTCTAAATATCTATGAGACAATGGTTAAAAAGCCAAAAAAACTCAACCAAACAAACCCAAGAGACTGGCATAAAGATAAGGTAGTTACAGAACTTACCAAAGACTTAGGCAGCTTTATGTTCTTCTTCCTTAGTTTCTTGCAGCCACAGTATATCGTTGGTATTGCAGTCAAGGTCCCAATAACAACACACAAAATGATGATAAAATGCGTACCTAAGAAGTTAAAGCAAAATCTACTAGGAATTTTGAAAAACAAGCCACTGCTGTATCATTTAGAATAATTTCAGAAATTGTAATAGCTCAGAATGCTTAACTGTAATGTGTGAATTTGTCAATCTACTACCTTTTTTCACTCAAGAAAACTTAATCCATAAAACTTTTATGGAGTAAATAAAAATTAGAATGACAGAAGGTTTTCAATTTATATAAACATAATCACATTTTTACAGAAATAAAGGAATTTTGCAACAAATTTTTTGTTCCTTAGGGATGACAGATGGGGATGATGAGATTTGTACATTTTCCACGTGATAACATATTAACTGACATAACTACACAGACTTTATGTACAATAAAAGTAAAATGTGAAACCTTCCAAAGCACAGGATTGTTAACAATTACTAGTAAGACTCCACTAGTCTGACTCTCCTTAATGCCCTCCCAGCTCACTCATACAGCTGCTCTTGTGCATTCAAGAAAACTGCTTCTATCAACTTTATCTCTCTGCTGAAATTCCAGGCCATAATGAAGTACAATTACAATGTTTGTAAGAGGTTCAGAGATATAAATTTGGGTCACGATCTACCTTTTGTTCTCTTTAATTAAGAAAAAGAGATCAATACCTTAATTTAATGGCTGTAAGTTTATAGTTGCTTCAAATCAAAAGCCTATATAAATTTTCTTCAGTGATGAGGCTGAGCAAAAAGCCAGCTGCTAGAAGAGACAATGCATACGAAAACCACATAGCTCAGCACATGATCCATGTGTGATTTTTTAATTACACCAATGATCATGTGCAATGGAAACAGGTTTTGGGATATCAACAACACAGGAAAATTACCCCCAAAAAAAGTCAGGTCAGTCACCCCCAGAAAAAAAGACTTGAAAATAATACATGATCTCTAAAGGTCAGAACTGTCAAAGTGCATTTGGAAAAGAATGACTAAGCTTTCCCTATTTTTCTATCCTCCCACAGGCATCCCATGGCTACAACAGACCTGAAATACTTGCTAGATCAGATCTGTCTTCAGATTCAGTATGTTCTTACTATAGTATTAGAATCCTCTTACTCAATGTCTGCTTGAGAGGAACAGAAATGCAGCTTTCCTCTGATGGAGTGCCAACCATCAGACGATCAAAAATTCCTTTTGCTGAAACACAATATGTGGAACTTTCATTAGGAACTGGGACTTTGAGGGTACACTTATGCATTGTGCAGTTGTCCTCGTAGAGCTCTTTAGTCTGCAAAAAAATGGAAGACGTTATATCATTTGACTCACTAGAACAATGTTACAGTACCTTCCACCACTTCCAAAAATGTTAAAACACTATGTGTTTCCTACATCAGCCACGTGCCTTGCAAAAGCTGTGTGAACATCAGCTTAATGGCTACCTTAAGATGTTGTATTTGATCAGACCGTGGTATTTTCCAGCTAAAATTTGTGCTGTTCATAGTAGAGATTCACATTCCTAACTCATTTATAAAACTAGTACCTGGATGCATATGAAAAGCTAACTGTAAGTAAACACACCTATTGTAATTTTCCTTGAGTTCACCCTCCATGATTGCTAAATAAACTGGTATAAATACCTTGAAAGGTAATTTTCTTAAATGAAAGGTCTCTTTAGACAAGTGAGAGGGGCACAAGTAAAGTTACCAATGTTTAGCATGTACATAGAAACAGCAGCACATGATCAGGTAACTCTTATCTTGTGTACAGCTAATGCAATAATCTAATTTTTATTGTAAGCATCCATTTGGACAACTAAAATCCAGACCTTTCATTCACATATCTCATTGTAATGTGCACAACATTTTAGGTGTTCAACTGTTTTCTTGGTATCTGTTAGCTCTGTGTGTCATACGAGTAAATCCCCTGTATAGGCATTTCAAGTCAACAACTGTTTTTAATTCTTAATTTTATTTTTGGAACTTACCTCATTTTTACTATCCCGAACAGTCACCAAGTACTCAAACATTGAATAAATGTCTTCAATACAAGAAAGAGGGAATTCAAGATGGTAAATATCAACCACAATTTTATCATAGTGTCTTGAGAGATTCAGTTTTGGTGGTCCTATTTTTCCTGCAACACATTGCACCATTGCTATTAGGCCAAAGCTTTTAACATAAAATAATGGTATTTATAGTTAGCTTTCCAAAATTCATCAGAGACTTAAGAAAAAATACATATTTATTCCCATGCTGCTAATATTGCATAGCTATGGTAAGACCTCTGTTGCTTAGAAGTAATGGAGGCATTTGGATACATGAACTAATTAATTAACTACAGTTTCTAAAATGGAAACAGATTGTCCATGAAGAATTTCACAGTAAAGCAATTCAACTTTCTTACACACAAGACCATAAAAATTCAGCTGACAACAGAAAAAACTAACAGCAATGAAACATATACATGAATGAGAGCCAAACACAAGATCCTGCTGACTACACCTCACCATAAATCACCTTAGTTAAAAAACAATACTGTACTGAAACAAAGGTTATAAAAAAAGCTGAACAATTCTCACCGTGAGCAACATTTGGAAACTTTGGATTTCCCATGGCAATGGTTTATGTGAATTTTTTGTGTCTAATGGTCTGACTGAACAGGAGTTTCTCATTCAATGGGAAAAGGGTTTTATCTCTCTTCTCCATACATGGCTACCAGTTTTCTGGAAACTGTCACACTCAGCATTACTATCCTGACTCCTGTCCCTTTGTCAAACTCTAGAAACCAGCCACTATTTCAAGTCATAGGACTGTTGGGTGGGGACAGAATCACAGCAGAAAACAAAGAGGGACTCCGCTCCTTCAGCTCCAGCAAGGCAGAAATCCAGCTCCAGCTAAAGCAGAGCCCAAGTCAGATAGAATCTCATGGGCCAGGTTCTCCCTGAAAGCTGTATGTTGGGAATGGAGCAAGCATGTTAAGAAGTCTTCTGGTCTTCACTCTGTTGCATTTCCTTTGCACTGCCCATGCAATGCCAGGGCCTGCCACACTGGATTGTAGATACAAAACTTACTTTTACAGTATTGATGTTAAAGACCGAGTTTTTTCCAAAGCACCCTGAAGGATTTACATTAAAAACTAGTAACTCAGTTATCCAGTTACAGCTTCTACACAGTACCTAGATACCTGAAGCTATCAGTACACAGCATTCTAGTGTCAAGCAAGACATCACTACTTCAATGATGCCTAAAGGTCCACGTTGTCTGGTGCCAGTTTCCTACCTAAATTGGTTTCTGGGGCACCAGGCAAGAATATGGGAAGGATACAGAGTGCACCATCAAGCATCACCTTCTTGCTTTTAGACATTTTGAAACAAATATTTAGATACCACAGAGTCAGGGCTAACAAGCACTATGAAGTTCCTACCAAGCAATCATCACGCTTCATTTCATCCTGGACTCCTGGCTTTAAGATATTTCCAAATGCAGTGCAATAACAGAGCAAAAAGAATAATCAATTACTAACTTTCTAAATTTTTGGAAAAAATTACAAGGTTTAGATACAACTTACCATGCCTTTGCAAAATAAACTCATTTGCCTCGACATATTCAGACTGTTGTGACCCAACAACAGCTTTAACTCGAAGCCAATGAGATGAATAAGGGTCACATATTTCCTCTGAGAGGTCACAAAAATGAGCTGAAGTGTTCACACAGGTTGAAACGTTCTTATAGTAACCTAAACTGTAAAACAGATCAAGTAATAGTAAATACAATTTCAACTGCACAATTCTTTACAATACACTGCCTGTAAGAAAAAACTGTGAGGGTGGCCAGGACCCGTGAGGGCACAGATTGCCATGGGAGGTTGTGGAGTCTTCTTCCCTAGGGATATTCAAAATCCAACTGGACATAGTCTTGGATGACCTGCACAAGCAAGGGGTTTGGACTAGATAACCTCCAGAGATCCCTGCCAACCTCAACCATCCTGTTACTTGACAAATTTTGCTTTAATTTACACTTGGGCAACCTTCACCCTACATGACTTCACTACATAGAAACAAAAGAATTTACTATGGACTGACTGCTTTTATATGCTTCTAGAGAGTATCAGGTATAGGAAATAACAAAACAGTAAGAACTTACTTGTAAGGCTTGATTTCCACAATAAAACGAGGTGTTTCAGACACAGATGGGTACTGCCAATGCAGAACTGTTTTGAAATTTTCGGATGTTACTACAATCTCTGTTGGTGAAGGCACTAGAAGAAAGAGAACAATTGCACTTTGACAAACAGACCTTTGCAAACACAAGAACAGCCAAACGTACTTCTAAATTATTTGGAAAAGGCAACATGCTAGACATAAAAATCACAAATACTTCCCCCAAATGAGCTAGTCTGTCACCAGTACAAACACCTATGAGCCCTGTAAGCTGATTTATTATTCATCTCTTCTTCAGAGACAGCTTTTGTCCTCTTTGCAACAATGTCAGATAACCCACGCCCACTGAAAGCAAGTCCATCATACAGCCCCTATCAGGTCCATAAGCAACTATGATTATACCCCTGTGTTGGTCTTTGTTTACAGATACCAGCAAGACAGACAGTAAGACTTAACTCAAGTTAGAGGAGATTAGCCCAGTTCCTATAGATTTCCCTTGCTGTTCATAAATTGAATTGAAATAGGTGGGGTGGGAGATGGTACCAGAGCTGGAGTTTCAAGGCCAAAACACAACAGGCCTGCTAGGGTGTCAGAGACTGAAAATAGTCCATGCCTCAAATATTGATATAAAGTTTTGCTCATTATAAAGAAGCTACAACTGAAGAAGCCTCCCTGAAGACTGGGACTTTGAACTGAAAGTAAAACTGCTGATTAGATAAAGGGAAACCCACTGTTCAATCATCCCTGGCTGAGTCTGGGATGGGAGAGAGACCACAGCTCACAGAAGCCAGGTTTACACAGAGTCTCCCCCAAGCCGGGGGGGGAGGAGGAGGTTTTGGGTGCTGGCATAACCTCTGGTCAGAGGCAATGAACGCCCATCCTCCCTTTTACACAAACCGGCCCAGCTGTGGAACCCCCAGCCCCACAGGCCACATCCACGGGACATTCACGTGAGAGGCCCTGCACCACAGGGCTGCGCGTGATGCAACAGACCCCGAGTCTGCTGTAAGAGACTGCCCCTCTTCCCCTCGCTTCCCCAGGGGGACATGCCTGGACATTGCTACCTGGCCTGAACATATATAAACCCATCGGATTCTATGCTTTCAGGGGGACCTTAACCATCAAGAAGACCGGCTGGAGAGGATCAATGGAACATCGTTGGGCTCCACGGAGTGATGATATTTTCCTTATTCTGTTCCTGTCACCCTCTTTCTGTCCCCCCCACCTGATTTTCTACTTCTTTCTCTCTTTTTCTCTCTTATTTACCATCAGATAAAATTTTTACTATTGACTGGCATATGGTCTCGTTTGCACCTTAATTTGGGCAGAGGTATTTCTAAGAACCTCAGTAATAACTGGACCTTAACATAGGGCAAGCCCGGATTCCACATGAATTTCTAACAGTGATACTTCTACCACTCCAGAAGTATTTTCAGTAAGCTGTGATGACCAAAATAAACTACAAACATTTGTAAGGAATTTGAACACTGAAGCTATAATGCAGTTCCACATTCAAGAACACATCTGAAGTATACTTAGCAAACAACATCAGAACAACATTACAAAATGTTGAGGGAACTCATATTTGACCTGCTCTACACTGCTCCCTGCTCATAAAGCAAGTACTGCAACTTTACTCTGTTAAATATTTAGGGAAAGTAACAATTTTCACATCCTGAGAACAAGACCACAAATATAACACATTACTGAAAGCAATACGCAGAGGCTGAGATATGCTATTGACCACAAAGGTTTGATACATGTAGCATAGATCACTGCAAACAGTTCTGTGGTTTATGTTTTAATACATACAAGCGTGGTATTTCAGCTATTGGAAAAAAAGAAACATAATCATCAAATTCACAACCACAAGAAAAAAAAAGGTGACAAGTTGACAGAAGAGGTGTCAAGCACACAGATGGGTCAAAGCACACAAACATTACTTCAAATATGCAGTTTTAAATCACAGTGTAGCTAGCCTTAGAAAATTTTAACTTTTGTGTACGATTATACAAAAGAAACTGCTTAACAAATGGGGTTGACCCCAGAGCACTGAAGGAGGTAGTAAATGTTACAGGAGGACCCCTCCATCATCTGCCTAAGGTTTGGGGATGTCCCTGATGACTGGAAGCCAGCCACTTTTCCAATTTACAAGACGGGCATGAGGAAAACCCAGGAAACCAGAGCTGTTAGCACCTCAGCACCTGGAAAAATGGATCATGCCAGGTGCTCTTGAAAGACATTGAAAGAACAATACAATCACCAGGAACAGTCAACAGGGGTTCACAAAGTGAAAGTCCTGTTTAACTGATTTATTACCTACCTAGTGGATGAAGGGAAGGCAGTGGATGTACTTTTTCTGGATTTTAGTACAGCTTTTGATACCGTCCCTCACCGTGTTCTTCTGAACACGTTGGCACATGCAGGTTCACAGCACACTGAGTGAAGAACTGGCTGAAGGGCAGAGCTCAAAGGGTTGCTGTGAATGGGGCTGCACCTGGCTGGGGAGCAGCAGTGTTCCCTGGGGCCCAGTCGTAGGCCTGTTCTGTACAGTATTTTTACCAATGATCTGGGGGCAGGAGTTAAATGTAGCTTGGGCCAATTTGCCAATGATCCTGAACTGGGAGGTGCTGCCTACCCTCTCAAGGCATGCAAGGCCTTGCAGAGGGAGCTAAACAAGTGGTCTTTGTTTTCTAGCTCACAGCTCCTTTACTGAGGCTGGCTATCTGATTTCTAATAGTTTCTTCTCCAGACAGCCCAAACACAGTGCCTGGGGACACTGCAGTCCCATTTCACTCCAGCATCAAGAGCGTAGACCACAGAGAACTCTGCAGATTTTTAAAGTGCTAATGTCTAATCTTTATAGATGTCATTTCTGCATATTGCCTGTCAAAAGGCCATAATACCTTCTGTGAACACTGTTTTACTTAACCCATAATGAAGCATTCACTTTTCTAAACATACTACGTTCTGTGTTGTCCTGCAGGCATAAATGGAAGATGACAGCAGCAGTCAGTGCCACAAAGGTAATTGTTAAACATAAAACTCCTTCTAATGTATAATAAACATAAATGCAGCAACACTCAAGGTGCAAATTCAAACAGTGAGACAGCAAGCATGGAAAGAGAGAAGAAAGTGATCAGCAATTCATGTCATAATGCATGACACAGAAAACTCAACAAGTTCTAGTTTGCCTCCAGTTCAAACAAAGTGATTCCCACCTGCAGTTCACCTTGCCTTGCAAGACAAGAGTACTGGCTGCTGAGAAGCCAACAGAGAACAGCAAGAACAATTATTGAAATGTGTATCTGTATTGTAAAATAACATAAAAGGAACTTCAGAAAGCAGCTCTACATCCATAGAATAAAGGACAAAGGTAGGCCAATCAGATACACCTTTTTTAAGCATGCCAGAAGAAATTAAACATGCCTGTATTTTGAGTAAAAAGAACTGGAATTTTGGAAAGCAAAGGAAGGACTAAGAGGGGGGTAAAAGTAAAGATAAGCATGACCAAAAAGTGATCTGGAAGTTTAGCATTTAACAGAGAACACATGTGGGAATACAACCACACAGTTTATCTCAGGAAACTCACACCTGCATCAGTTTGTAACTTGGACAGAAATGTATTAATTTGTCCACATGCAAACAACCCAAACTATTGCTGCCATACTGATGGCAAAGATCTCATCTGGTGTGACTACTGTGGGACACAAATGTGTATATACATAATCAAACACATTCTCAATGTGCAATTATCTTAACTAATGTATTTAAGATTTAGTAGATTTTTACATCTTCAGCAAACTTGCACAGCAAACAGGAAGGAAACGTGGGAGGAAATGAAAAGCCAAACTCCACTGAAAGACTTGTTTTACTGCAAGTATCTGCTGCTGCTTGATTTCAGGCTGCTAGGAAATAAGGGGGATGTTGGGTTGGGTTGGGTTTGGAGGGTTTTTTTCAGAGTAACATAAATAAGTGTACCTAGTTGTGTCTTCTAAGACTAAGATAGATAATTGTTAGAACTAATCCACTACTTGCACACAATACATGATGCAGTTCTGCTTCAGAAGTGTACATCATCAAGGCAGAAAATGCTTGTTTTTATCTACAAGACAAGTGTAACTTATGAATACCAAGTCTAACTTGTCATGTTTTATACATTCACTTCTCCAAGTCCAAAACACCCACTGCACATCTCTCACAAATCTCAGTAGGGTCAGACATATGCAAACCACATAGACTTAAAGATTTCTTTACCAGCTTGAAACCTGACATTCTTGTTCACTACGTAACTGTTCCTGAACAATACTACCTATGGAAAGTACTCACAAAACACAAGTTTGAAGCAGCCATATACTCAGTAAAATCTATTTTTAAAGCATCTCCAGAAGGACTTAGTATTTTGTACATATATAGATGTCCAACCATTTCACTGAGCCTCAGCAATGCATTGCCTAGAGCAAAAATTAATTCAATGAACTGGACATTTCCGAGACGTAAAAATGAGACAGCCTTCAAGCTGATACTTGTGTCTTGTGCAACACTGAAGTTCCTTCCCTCGTTCTGGCATTACTGTATACACAGAGGGATTTGTCAGCACTGCTCACGCAAGTGGAATTCAGCTGAAGTGCAGTAACGCACGTAACAGAACACAGCCTGATGAATGCACAACACAGAGTTTATGCTACAGCTATCTGAGACAACAGTGGCCCTAAAAGCCATAAAAGTTTATTCAAGTCGTACGTGCCTTTTAAACATCATTTAGGCACTGAAATACAGACTGAAAGCACAAACTGAAAGCCTGAAAAGACAAACTGTGCAAAAATAACAAGTAAAAACTTATTTTGAAAGTTTGTTCCTTTTCTGGATTTCCATTAAAAACAAACAAATCCTTATAATCCCCAAGTGATACATGATAGGAAAACACTTATAACCCACTTCAACAGGCCAAGAGTGACAACAGCTTGAACTTGGCTGTAGAATCATGGTTAACTCATCACTTAAAAGACAGACAGCTGCAATAGTAACAAATCGGTCCCTTCTGGGTCCCTGACTGGGAGAAGTGTGCCTTCCTTGTGCCAGCCCTGTGCTCTACCTACAGTTGCTTGAGTTCATATCACAGAATATTCTGAGCTGGAAGGGACCCACAAGGATCACTGAGTCCAACTCTTAAGTAAATGGCCCATACGGGGACCTGAGCTCACACATCCACTTTAACTGCATCCAGAAAGGGTAGCAGTTCTGATGACTTCACAAATGTAAAAAAGTCACTCTCCTTAGCTTTCACCACCAATGAAAATGAAGGCAAGAGAAAAAAGATCAGATAAATTTACACTACCTTTGAATGCTTCTGCAGGCCTCTGCAGCCATATGCATTGAAAAAAAAAAACCCCAAATAGAAAAAAAGGTGGCAAAAAGGCAACCAATACTGTGAAAAATGGATTCAGAAGGCAGCAAGTCAACACTAACGATGAAAAATAACACATAAAAAGAATTGTCTCTCTCTGAAGGCTGCATTTCCTTAATTTTTTTTAGTGCCCAACTTGGGATTCAAAGGGTTTGAAATAATGACAGATTTGACTAGGATGTACTAGACTAAATTTACAGCTGTTAGTGCTGTTTAGCTAGCAATGAGCAGGCTCCTATGCTTGCCCTGGAGCTTGCTTTCCTGACTGCATATTCCAGTCCAGTGCTCGTTGCTTTCACTGCTTGCTGTACTGCTTATCACCTCACTGTGGTGTGCCTGGGAGCATTCTGGTAAGTGCCATGGTGATGCCCATCAGCTGGCAGGTGGCCAGGGTATTGCTGCTTTCTGTGTTGTATACACTCAGGACATAAAGTGGGGGGAAGGAAGAGGAAGTGTAGGACATTTGGAGTGATGGTGTTTGTCTTCCCAAGTAACCTTTACCCATGATGGGGCCCTGCTCTCCTCGAGATGGCTGAACCCCTGCCTGCCCATGGGAAGCAGTGAATTAATTCCTTGTTTTGCTGTGCTTGTGTGCATGGCTTTTGCTTCCCCTATTAAACTGTCTTTATTTCAATCCACAAGTTCTCCAGTTTTTACCCTTCTGATGCCCTCCCCAATCCTTCTGGTAGTGGAATGAACAAGCAGTTGTGTGGGGCTTGGTTAAACCATGATAAATGGCCCTCCTAATCATTTATATCCTCACTTCAATCTGCTCTAAATCAAACAAAATTGGCCTGCACTAAAGCAGAGTTCAGCCATCTGGGGGCTAGAGGAGAGAGCTAGGAGCACTGCCCAGCACCACAGGACAGAGTCTGAGCAGGAAGAGGTCACTGCTCACCACAGGCTGCAGGACCACCAAGCATGTGCCTTGAGGAGAAACAGGAACGTCTGTCAGAGCAGTGGCTCTGCCTTCTGCCACATTTCCCTTCACGGCAGTGCACCTGGGTTAGCATCCCCCCCTCTCTGTGCACGTCTGGCAGGCCAGGCACAAACAGTTCCTCCTCCTATCAGACTGCTGGAGGAGAGCTGTGCTTGACTGTGTTTGCTTGGGAGCTTGGCAGACTGGCAAGCACCAAGGAGCAAGGTGATGAAGAAATTTTGTGCCTGCTACCTGACCGGCTTTCTTTTAAGTGACAGCAGCCACACAGCGTACGTGAAAATGCTTGCACGTGCTTGCCTTTGCCCACATTTATTTATCCCTCCAAAAGAAACCCAGGACGTGCATTTCTCTAGTAATGCCACTCCCATACTTGGATGGTATTTCCTTAAAAAATTTACTACAAACAAGCTTAAATTAATGCATGTAACAGCAATTTATGCAGAAGGTTCTACCAGAAGTTCTCAAAATACCTCAAATTCACAAAGGAATTAGTTTACAAATGAATTACCATGACTGGCATAAAATTTAAAGCTGTTCATTTTTTAAATATTTACTGAAATGAACTTAAATGATTCCCTAAGTGTCATGAATAAGCACTATACACAGTATATAGAACATTTTTATGGCTTCTATTAACAACAGAATTTTATTTTCTCAGGGCTCAGATGTTTGACATTGTTCTGTGGAGTTTTTAAAATCACTGTTTATGATAAAAATCTCCACAAGGCTGTAAGCTGTTCTAAGAGGAGGTAGACTGAAATCACCACCTTGAGAAAAACCACAGCAAGTTGCACAAAATGGACACTTAAAAAAACTGATGTAATAATAAGCTAAATGTTTATTATTAGTTTTATCTATTTTATGACTATTCTTCCCTTTTGTCATAGAAGTGTTGTAACAGATGGTATCTAAATATAGCACTTTCTACCACCTAATTTGTTTTTGTTTGCAGCTCAACAGTCAATTCCTATGAATGCCAATAATCTGAACAACTCAAGACCTCCATGATTATTCCATACAACAGGAAGTCAAACTGCACAAATGAACTACACATGTCCTTGGAAATCTGGCTTCCAATGTGCAGTAAGCACCTGAACTGCTATCACAGCCTCTCAATCTTCTTCACCTTGACCTTGTTTTCCACGATACTAAAATACAGACTGAGAGCTCCCACCACCAAGTGCCCTGCTCCTCTGACTGTCAGAGGAAGTCTGGCAGAAGTCAGAGGCCTATCAATGCAGGCACATTAGGCACCCAGCTGCAGGAAATGTGGGAGGTGTTCCAACTGCTGCTGGGTTGTCTGGCTTCATTCCTTTTCTAAGGAAAATAGCGTCCTTCAACAGAAGATGAAGATGACTGCACATTTCCTCATTACACACTCAGCCCTGATGTATGTATATACTACTGGCACACTGAAAGCCCTATAAGACTCAAGGAAAAAAATAATCATGCAATTGCTGCCATGGAAATTCTGGGCTCCTCAGTACAAGAGAGACATGGAGCTCGTGGAGCAGGTCCAGCAGAGAGCTACAAAACTGATCAAGGAATTGGGGCATCTCCGTTATGAGGAAAGGCTGAGGGAGCTGGGCCTGTTCAGTCTCAAGAGGAGATGGCTGAGAAGGGGCCTCATCAATGTCTACAAGTATCTGAAGGACGAGTGCCAAGAAGACATTTTCTCACTGGTGCCAAGCAAGAGGACAAGAGGCAACGGGCAGAAGCTGATGGAGAGGAATTTCCACCTGAATATGAGGAAGAACTTCTTTACTGTGCGAGTGACCAAGAAATGGAATAGACTGCCCAGAGAGGCTGTGGAGTCTCCCTCACTGGAAATAATCAAGAACCATCTGGATGCAATCCTGTGCCATGTGTTTTAGGATGACCATGACTGAGCAGGAAAGTTGGACCAGATGACCCACTGTGGTCCCTTCCAACCTGACCCATCCCGCTATTCTGTATGTGAAAGCATCATAAATGTGCTTCAGACTTCCCCTTCTACCTTAATTCTTCCCCTGAAAGTCAGTACATCTGCTTGCATCAATATTATAATGAAGTAAGGACACGTTATTAGTCATTACATACAAAACCAACATTTTCATTCAACTAATACACAGTAATTTCAATTAGAATTCCCTTCAAGATGCTTTTGTTCACTAAAAAAATAAGTTTTTACTTATATGATGAAATCTCTGAAGAGCACCATTATAGTGGCTGTCACCAAGCTGAATGCAAGTCACCAAGAAAATGCTGCTTGAGATTTCAAAACCTAACTCAAAAATATATTCTGCTCCTTTGAGCTGAGGGTTTACTGCACTCGCATGCAGAAAAATGAGCTTTCTGCTTCTAGACAGCTTGCTACATCATCTACACCATAGCACTGCTCTCTACTCTATAGAGATAACTGTTCTGCTGGACTAGGCTGATTATAGCAGGTTTGTTTGACAAGTGATTTACTGGTATTGTGTTTTTTACCCTAAAAATGCGTAATACAATGTAGAAGTGGCGTATTTTACTAGCAATAAAAGCATGTCCTTAAAAGAGACTAAGTCAGACCACACAAGCCGATATTTAACATATTAAGCCACCTTACTGATCAAATGAGGCAAAAAGATCATTTCCCTGCAAGGTTAGCCAGTTACGATCAGACACCAAGTCAAACCAACTGGTTATTCAAAATGCAAGCTATGAAGGGACAAGAATGCAAGCAGATTGCCATTTTTAGCACTGTTACTCCGTATCACACAAACTGAAGCATACTTCCAAAGTATGGTGTGGCCCATGCTCAGGGGCAATAAAGTTCAGTCACTTCCCCATGTCATGGATCTAAACTGGAGGAAATCTCCATCTGCAGAATCCAAGGAGTCTGGGCACACAGCCAGCTCTCAGTAGTCTCAATAAAAATTAAATGCACGTTTCCTTTTGACTATTAGACAGCAATCTTTGTTTTTAATAACTGTTCCAGTTCAAAGTGAAATTTGTAAACCGATTTCTTTCATAATTTACTTGCCACAGCTGCATGCAGAGACACAACGCTGTTCTCTTCGCGGGCAAGTCCCCTCTCCTCCCCAGCAGCGTTTGGCCAAAATATGCGTGTTCCAGGCCGTGCTCCCGATACCTTCTTCGCACTCCCCTGTCCCGTGCTCCCCATTTTCGCACTGAAATTCCCAGTTTCACTACTTCTTTGGACACATGTAGCCATAAAGCACAGCGGAGCAGGCCTGTCCGATGCACATGCCGCTCCTGCTTTGCGTGCTGAAACGTGCGAACACCCGAAACGAAGGCTGATGTCACCAGCGCGCGGCCGGTGGGCGCGCCACGAGATGGCCTCCGGGGCCAGGCTGAACCGCGCACCCGAGAGAGCTCGGCCGGGGCCGGGGCGCCTCAGCGGCACGGCGCGGCCTCGGGAAGCCGGGCTCCTCCCCGCCGCCGCCCGGCCGCTCGCACTGCCCCGCCGGTTCCCTGCGCCCGCAGCGGGCGGCGGCAGC
>VZTE01000952.1:152921-216394 GCA_013397775.1 Eulacestoma nigropectus | reverse complement strand
CGGCCAGCGGCCCCACCGGCGGCGCTCGGTCACGGAGGACTCCGGGACAGGGCGCGGCACGGCCGATGCCGGTCCCGCCGCCCCTCAGGTGACCCGTGTTGCCCCTCAGTCGGTCGGCTTGCACCGGCCGCCCTTCCCGTCCCGTCCGTTACCTGTGGGCGGCTGCTCCCCCTGGGAAGCCGCGCTCCGGCGGGGCGCCAGGAGCGCCGCGAGAGCCAGGAGAGACAGCGGCACCGACATGGCGCCCGGCGGAGAGCGAGCGAGGCCGCCCCGCTCAAAGAGCCCCGCCGCGATAACGACGCCGCCGCCCCGCCCTGGCCCGCTGCGGCGCCTGCGCCAGCCCGGAAGGGGCGGGAGGCCCGGCAATGATGGTGCGGGGGTGGCGGCAGCCGGGAGGTCATAGCCGGGCAGCGCCTCACGGGCGCCGAGGGAGGGGGAAGAGGCTAGCACCGCGGAGTTGTGGCCTGGCGGCGGCCCCAACAATGAAAAGGTTGTTGGCCTCATCCATGCCCGCCCTGGCTTTGTTAATGCTGTGTTTTGAGTGCCGGGTCATACCTGTCCGCTCCAGCCGCTCGGAAAGCACCATCCATCTCGTCATGTTGTGACTTGTGTTCTCTCCCCATTTCTTAAAAAACACGCAGTGTTCACCCCGTGGAGTGTTTCAGAAACAGCACACTGAGCTCATACACGTAGAGGAATCTTAACTTATGCTGAGAGGCGTTACTCTTTCTTGGAAGCAACCTAAATGTATATGCACTTCAAAAAACTGAAGTTCTGCCAAGCGGGATGAAGACTGCAGTTTTTGCCACCCTGCTGTTCCTGTGTTTCCCGTCCAGTGTCCCAGTGCCAGGTAATTGTCCACCTTAACCTTTCAAACTCAAGGCCACCCTGGGCCAGATGAATAGAAGGATACAGAAGAAACCTCTTCTGCTACACACCTCAGCAGCTGTGATGAGGACGTAGCAGCTGTTTAAGCTCCTGTCAGTGATCTTGCAAATGAAGCTTTTTCTAGACCTAAAATGGAGGCACCTTGAGGGATCTTTGACATCCACACGTCTTCTCAGGCTTTCAAGGAGACAAGAAGGAGGAAACAGTGCTACTTCCCAGAGCCATTACATTTCCCCTTTCTCATACCTCTCTTTGAAAAAGTTCAGCTGCTTGCTTGCCTTTTATTTCCTGTCTCAAGCATTAGCTCACTTCCTAGGGAAACGTGTGGAGAAACTGGTTTTCTTGCCATCTGCCATCCACACTGGCAAAACTCAGGAGACAGCACAATTTGCTGTGTGGGAAGGAATGAGTAGCAAGGAGACAGGAGGTCACAAGCCAGCAATGGATGCTGAAGAAAACACCTCACTGTCATGGCCTCAGAAATCATGGTGTTCCCAGAGGTGATGAGGTGGTGCTGTGGGGTATAGGATCAGTGTGGGGTAGAGAGCTAACATCTCCTCCCAGCTGTGCTAAGGTTGAAGAAAATGGATTGTGAAACTTCACTGACGTTGTGTAGCAGACGACACTCACAGACTGACCTTTGTGTTTGATGCAGTGCAGTAACAAACTTTCTACAGCCAACAGGCACTTAACTGCCTTGACCTTGATTGGTCACTCACAGGCACGTGGATTTTAACTTCCTGAATGGTGACATGCTTGAATGGTGTTTTCTAACACATAATGCGTTTTCTGGCACATAATGACTGAACGAGAAGAAACGGCCTCACATTGTGACAGAGGAAGTTTAGATCAGATATTAGGAAAAACCTCTACATCAATGAAGTTGCCAAACATTAGAACACGGCTTCCCAGGGAAGTGGTTGAGTCACTATCACTGGATAAAAGAAGTGCATAGATGACACTTAGAAACAGGTTTTAGTGGTGGACTTGGTAATGTTTCATTAACAGTTGGACTTGATGATAGTAACTGTCTTTTCCAATCTACATGATTCTATGATTGAAATGATGTTTTATGCAAAATTAAGTAAGAACAAGGAATCACCAGCCCTGGATAGAGTTTAGGTGTTCTGACAGTTGTATCAAAGGCTGACAGTATACCTAAGGTGGCTGTCACATAAACAGAGCTTAATAAGGTTGTGGGTATTTTATGACAATACCTCCCAGAGTTGAAAAAACATGAAAGGGGAAATCAATGAATAAAATTTAAACCAGCTCTGTATAGAGAAAGTGAATGTAACTCCACTTGTGAGAGCTGTTCCTGGCATACTCACTGCCTCTGCCGCCAGAACCCTGTACACAGCTCCTGGCAGGGGTTGTTCTCGCTGTGCAGTCAGTGTAGTCTATCATCACCAAAACATTGCCAACTTGCTAAAATTTATCCTTGTCTTGAAGTGTTATTGGAAAAAAAAAATTGGCTGTTACGCAAACTGTCTTGTAACTTCCTCCTTTGCTCTTCAAACTCTTGGCCCAAGTGCTGGTCATGTGCCTTTCTGTCAGAAAAGGTCCTGACAAGATAAACAACTTCAGACATTGTGGGACAAATTTCCACAGCCTTTTGCTTGCTTGATTATTTGGTTGTTTGATTTCTTAGCTATGACTTAGTTGTGTCACAGAGTTACTGTGCCTTCACATACACGTGCAGTAGTGCTCCATGTGGTTTTACTATCCTTGAAGAAGTAGGTACAGGATTTTTACCTCGCTTAGACTGAAAAGCCTGCTCCTTTGGTTCAATACCACAGTTATTGCACCACATTTTGTTTAAATGTTATCATAAAGAGAAATCACAGCCACAGAAAAGTTACCTCTAACCAGAACTTTCCCCAGTGATTAAAAGTGCTAGCTGTGCTCACCTTCCAAAGGTAAAAGCAATCAAACACATGCACAGCTCCAAAAGCAATAAAATTTAAAAGTGCTCCTTTGTGATCATTTCACTTCTATACATCCCATTAATCTGTCAGGAAGTTCAGTGATCTTCTCATGTAGATTTACAGTAAAAATACACATTTGACCTTCCAGGAGCATCATTCCTAACTCTCCACCAGTCGTTTCAAATGCATGCCCATTTCCTTGTCTATCCATTCTTTCTAAATTCACAGTTCCAGGAAACAGAGAGCTCCACTGGAGCCCCCTTTATTTTAAAGTATTTTAAGAAATATTTTCCAGTCAGACAAATGAATGCGGTATATTCTCCTTGGCAACAACCATAAGAACACAGTCATCTGACTGATTGTGCAATGGATGTAGAGTGCTGAGCCAAGCAGCGAGTATATGACTCACACTGGCCATTTAAAGTGCA
Source organism: Eulacestoma nigropectus (assembly GCA_013397775.1). Classification (NCBI taxonomy): domain Eukaryota; kingdom Metazoa; phylum Chordata; class Aves; order Passeriformes; genus Eulacestoma; species Eulacestoma nigropectus. The sequence continues at coordinate 213,150 of VZTE01000952.1, read as the reverse complement.
GGTTTTGCATAGTGAAGGTATCATGGCGGACATGGTGTGAGGATGGAACTTGGGAATCAGCAACATAAATCCCTAGGAAACCAGGCTTCCTTAATTCTGCTGCTCATGGAAAATTTTGTTATGTGAATATGTATTTGCTGAAGCAAGTTCTATTATCTGGAAAGGGAGGAAGACAAATAAACAGTAACTGGAATGAGTAGCAGAGGAAGAAGGTGAAGTCAAATAGATGAATCCATATATTAAAGTGCCAATGTGTGTACTGATACCAGCCAAGCTTTCATTCTTTTTCACAAACATCCAAGGAGAATTAAGCAGCCATTGCAATAGGTGTCCTGCAGTTGATTTGGAACAGGAAGAGGAAAAGAAGGATCTTCAGTTACTCATTTGTGCACAGTGTTAAGCTGTTACCCTTAGGTGGAGTTGAGATGGGGTACGGCTCAGTTCAGGTTCCCACAGGGAAAGGGGTTATTCCTGAGCAGGACACTGTTGGGCTTTTCCAGGAACATGAGAGATAATCTCAGAGAAATCTCAGATGGCAGAGACTGACAGATATACCCACCTTTCCAAATCTATCAACATTTTTTTGTTACCTTGGCCATTTATTAGATAGTATTTGTTTGGCTTATGTTTATGTTGTTTAAAAATAACAAAAGGATATTTGATAAATTAGTGGTGGGTCAGGAAACTGTCACATCAGCTGAAGCCAGAACAAACATCTACTCTTTATTCTATCCGATGATTTATTGTGTTGGGAAACTTGCTGCAATTGAACTGTGTGATAATTAATGATAATTAATAGACTACAAAAAATGTTATCAGATGCTTTTTATCAGCTATCAGGCTAATCAATTATAAATGTGTTGAATTCAGTAGAGAGAGGGAAATAGCAATTCTAGCACTTGAGGAAGCAGAGAGATACTTTCTGCACTAGTGCACCGGACTGCTCATGTCTGTTCCAAGAGGACATTGCAGTCAGGAAGAGGGGCTGAAAGGAGCTATTCTGGTCAACAGTTGAAAGTGGGTATTCTGAGGAGAGGATAAAAGTGTTTGCCTTGTCTAGTCTGGTAAAAGAAAAGGCTGAAACGAAAACTTCTCCTCTCTGCAAATATGTTCATGGTTTTTAACCCGAAAAATAAAGTTTACACAAAATCACGAAATACAAAATGTTCCTGCCTGAATTAAGGCTGAAAATTAGAAGAAAGTTTCTAAGTTTCATGAGATTAGACCTTGAAACAGTTTCAGGCTAAGATTAATGCGAATAAAAATCTAGGTGTAATAAAGTTTGTTTATATTATAAGTAATAATTAAACAAGACTACCTGCTATAGCAGTGAAAAGGGTTCTGGTAATCTATCTGGATTACCAGTGAACTGAAGAATGTATATAAATATAGCTGCTAAGAGTATTGAATTTTAGAGCTTCTTTTTCGTGTAAAGTGTATTATTGATATCCTCCAAACCTTTCCTTTTAAAGGTTGTAGAACAAAAAGCAAACTACATCCCCATAAGAGAAAAAAAATCTTCTGACAGTACTTTGAAATAGTGCCAAAAGAGAAATAAAACTTGGTGAAAGAAGAAGAAAAGCACTTGATTTAATAAGGAGTCTTTCTGATTTCTACTGGACATGGGTTTCATTTGTAAGCATACTGAAACAAAATGCCCTGCAAAGCTGCACACAGACTGGCACAATTCTGACATAGTAAGATTAATAAAGGAGTGCATATCTCATTACATCAACTAAGAAATTAATTGTTAAAATGAAAATGTCAAGAATGGCTTAGATTGTGTAAGACAAAATTAATTGTACCTGAGACTGATTTGTAACGAACTTATATAGCATACTGTAGAACATAAGTAAAACATATTGCTACTCAGCAAACAGGCAGCTAACCAAGCAGTCAGTAGTTTGTGTGATTTTGTTTTCCTGAATTTTTCCTGACAGTAAACTTTTTTCTATGGTTGTTTTTGTTTTCCCTGAAGAACAGCATGAAACCTGTGGTGATTGTCTGTTATTGGGAGGAGAGCCATATAAAGACAAGGAGTTAAACATCATGCGTATGTTGGGAAATTGGAGTGGTGTCCAGGTTTTAGAAAGGTAAATTACTTGTTGGTAGAATTATTTTGTTAAAGTTTAGGGCTTGACATGCTTCAGTGATCTCAGTCCTTCTTCTATTCTACACCCAGTTCTATTTAGTATCTTTAATATCTTTATTGATGATCTGGGTGAGGGGATCAAATGTACTCTCAAGTACATTTGCATAGTTTGCATAGTTCCCCCCCAAGCTTGCATACGACGCTAAGTTAGCTGGGAGTGTTGATCTGCTGGAGGGTAGGAAGTCTTGGCAGAGGGATCTGGACAGGCTGGATCAATGAGCTCAGGCCAGTTGTGTGAGATTCAACAAGGCCAAGTGCAAGGTCCTGCTCTTGGGTCACAACAGCCCCATGCAGAGCTACAGGCTGGGGGCAGAGCAGCTGGAAAGTTGCCCAGCAGTAAAAGACCCGAGGGTGCTGGTTGAATGTGTCTGAACATGATCCAGCGTGTGCCGAGGTGGCCAAGAAGGCAAATGGCATCCTGGCCTGTATCAGCAATAGTGTGGCCAGCAGGATCGAAGCAGTGATTGTTCCCCTGTACTCGGCACTGGTGAGGTGATGCCGTGAATCCTGTGTCCACTTTTGGGCCCCTCACTATATTAAAGACATTGAGGTCCTGAAGCAAGTCCAGAGAAGGGCAACAGAGCTGGTGAATTGTCTGGAGCACAAGTGCTGTGAGGACCAGCTGAGGGAGCTGGGGGTGTTTAGCCTGGAGAAAAGGAGGCTCAGGGGTGACCTCATTGCCCTCTACAACTCCGTGAAAGGAGGGTGTAGCCAGGGTTTGACCTCTTCTCCCCGGCAGCCAGTGACAGGACAAGAGAACGTAGCCTCAAGCTGCACCAGAGGAGGTTCATCAGGAAGAATTTCCAGAAAGGGTTGTTAAGCATTGGAATAGACTTCCCAGGGAGGTGGTAGTCACCATCCCTGGAGGTGTTCAAGAAATGACTGGATGTCATGGTCTAGCTGACAAGGTGATGATCTGTCAAAGGTTAGACTCGATCTTAGAGGTCTTTTCCAACTTAAATGGTGCTGTGATTCTCTGATGTGACCATGCTCTGAGAAACAGCACAGTAGGGCCATTGTAGCCTGTTTGGCCATGGATCTGCATCTTCTCTGGTGTCTTTACTGCAACTGGAAGTATCCCGATGTGTATATGTGTGTATTGTACACGTCTCTCCCTTTTCTCAAATTTCTGCTGAGTAGCAAGGGTAGAGCTTGCATTGCAGCTTTCCTTCCAGCAGGAGCTAGAATCTCTTTCTTCCTTCGATCTCTGTGGTTTTTTATTTTCATGATATTTGTGAGAATTCACAGGGTATTTAATTAAAGTTGTCCAATTAATTTGCAAGCTTTTGGAAGAGAGGATGACCACTTGTGCAGAAGTACACATGGACAGGGAGGGGGGTGTCTCTCATGTGTGCACATACCCAAGCACTCCCCCTCAAATGGAAATGAGGCTATAAACATTTTTTGCTTTATCTGTAAACTGTGTTTGCAGCTATCACATTTTCAAGATTAAAAAAAAAACCCAAACAGACACACACATATGGGCAAAGACATAGCAGTTTGGTTTTTTTGCTGCTTCCAGGTTAAGTGGGAAAACTAGAAATCAGAACTAATACAAAAAATAAACATCCATTTAACCTTTTGTTTTTGTTGTTGCTGTTCTGCTCATCTGGCATAAATTAAAAAAATAATAATAAATCTTTTGGGGGCTGTGATTGTTTTAACTTGCCAGTAACCCCCTTGAGTTCATCAGAGCAAAAGACAGTGAAAGCCTGTTTATTGTCCAGCAGGCATCTACACATGTTGTAAGTGAAGTTCCATCTGGTCACAACATCATGGATCATCTGGGTAACAGCCAGGCTTCATTTGCTTCATGTCCTGGACAGCATGAAGGCAGCCAAATAGGAATATTTAAATGACTGACCAACCGCAACCGAGTTTGCCCCTGAGAATTCGTTTAATAATGGCTGCTCACTATGGAGCAGTAGCAGCTCTGCGAGTTGTTTTCTATTTTAAATGACTCAAGCTGGGCTCCATGGAATGATTTAGCCTTTTTATTAGGTGCCAGCAATTTACTGGAGACGCACTCTTGGTCTTACCTTGGAAGATCGAGAGGTGGATGTTGACTGTGCCTAAAATTCTTCCTGAAACATGTTTATAAGCAAAAACCTGAAGAAACCTGGACTGCATAGCACAGCTGACAGCAATTGTATGGCATCTACTTTACACCTGTGCAGAGGGCACTTAAAGCTCTTCCAGATCAGAATTTTCCAGGCCTTTGAAATTATTCACACAAGGGCAAAAGACAGAGAATGCAGATGCACCACTTAGTTCTTGGTAGCCCATGACCTGAGCACCCCTCAGAGAGACTTTTGGTGGCCAGCACTGCCATCCTGATGTTGTGGATGGGTAAGGACTCCCAGGGGCATACTGCCTCTGTCTCCAGAGGTTCCCCAGCTGGGCAGGGGTGGCTCACAGCTGGCTGTGATGTCCTGCTGCCAGATGTACATTCCCCTTGAAAAACTCTGTTCTGCGGATCTGAATGTGGGTGCAGGGCTATGAAAGGGTGGCAGACAGCTGCCTAACACAAACACCTGCAGTTTCAATTACAAATGTTGACAGAGGCAGTGCTTGCTAGGTGAATAATACCCTTCACCTGGGGCTAGGGGGAACGGTAATGAGTACTTCCAAAAATTTGTTCTGTCTATACTTAGTTGGCAGTGCCTAAAGAAGCCTTTTAAAGCACGGCAAATCTTTTGAAGTTCTGTAGGTTGCTCACTGCTTGTTTATCATAACAACCTTATTCATAAATTATATGGAGAAATACCTGAGTTTACCTTCAGAGGTGGCTGTGAAAGGTATTCCTTTCTGCTTTAAAATGTGGGCATTTTCTATAAAGATATCATTCCTGTAAGATCTTGGAGTAAATATTATCCAGGAAAAAATGGCTTAGATACTACCTTGACATCTATCAGGATGGCACATGGGCCATTCATTTCAGAAAATCTCAGGAAGTAAATAGCTAGATGAATTACAGGGGCAAATTCATGACAATTTGCAGTTGGTTGCTGTAGAGGCCGTAGAGTATTTAGGGGATTTCAGGCAACCCACAGCTGGGCATACCTGTGCCTGCCACCTCCCACAGCCAGTTCTGGTGTACAATCTCAACAGACAAAGATGTGCTGAAGGGTTTACAAAATTAGATTTCCAGTCCTCTTTGTGTCTATATCTCTCTCTACGTACAACCTGAATCTAAGGTCTCGGACGCAGGTGTGCGCGTAAACATAAACTTCAGATCAGCGAGGCCAATATCACCGGTGTCGCCACTGCCGGATAAAGCGTGCAGGAGCTTAAGGAGGCAGTAAAGTGAAGTTTGGTTCAAATCGAACTGCCCCAAAGTATCCTTCCCTTTCTCGGGCGCGGCAGTATCTCCCCAAATCCACTTGGAGTCACTGTAACACAGCGGCCGGGCCGGGGCCGGCCGGGGGGCGGCGGCCCCGGGTTCCATCCCTGCATCCCCCGAGGGAGCGTCTGTGAGCAGCGGCACTGACCGCCCCGGTCCGAGCTGCTGATAAAACAACTGACCCTGTTACACCTGCCTTACATCATGTGCTTGAGTTTATGGTTATGAAAGCAGATATTGGCAGAATGCGTTTTCCTAGATGTTTGAGGAATATCTTTATGCATCGCGAAGTAGTGTAAAAGAAAAGCATTCGTTTGTTAGAAAAACAAAGCGATTATTTCACTACTGCTTGTCCACTGAGGTATGTGCTCATATGAGGTGCACAGTCCCATGGAAGGGATGGGGTTGATCATACAATCCTGTTTCTGTAGACACGTGCTTCTGCGGAGCTGGAAGCTTTGAGAGAGAAGGAGACATGACTGGGAAAGAACCCGGCTCTCTCAGTGTCAAATGAAAATTGCAAAAATGGACAGGGATTGACAGAGTACAGCTACTGAGCAGAGCATTGTCTTCGGGATGTAAGCTATACACAGTGAACAGTGTATTTTACCTAAGAATTTTAATTTTAAACTTCCATCTTTTTTTCCCACTACTGTTATACAGTAAATCTCACAAACGTGGCAGACTACAAGGGATTAAAACACAAAGTGGTGTACACTGTACAACAGTCTAAATTGATACAATGCATTTTTAGCATGCCCTTTAACAGGACAACATGCTATGTAACAAGTGAACATTAAAATAAGTGATTCTCAATGGTTTCGTTGGCAGAGAGGTATAAAAGCATTATAGCTGTAAGGAACAGTATTAAAAGTCTATTAAATTATTACCTTACAGTTTCAGTCACTAATAATTACTTGAATGGGCATGCATCCATTTCAGTTTTATAAAGAAATCTTGGGTGTATTTCAGCGATGGGATCATTTTCCCTAGGCAGGAACAGCATAGTCATGTTTCTTATGAAATATTCTGCTGTCCTCTGTCCCTTCTCCACATTATCATTTACAATCCAGATATTTAGACCATGCCAAAGTATCGAATGAGACATTTACAGTATCTCTGCTGCCATAGTTGCTACGTTTCTTTTGGTCTCGAGCATTCTGAATATCTTCCAAACAACATCCTAAGCCACCAGACAAATATATATTGAGTTAGTTTAGCAAAGGATCAAACCAGAATACAGAACTGATGCTGAGCAGACTGCAGTCGCAGGCTGCAATTCTCTGGGCAGTCCCAGAGAGGCTGTGGCAATTGGTATTTAACAGCATTTGTTGGAAGGGTAAACGTGGTGTAAAATGCTGAATAGGAAGGAAGCTACTGCCTTTAGCCTATTAATGGCAAGGCATATTTTGAATCTAATTTAAACCATACACATCAGCCCCTGTTATTCTGAATAAAGAATATATTCTATTTCTGCCTGAGTGATGAAATAATAATAGTTAAAAAGTCATTTCACTCACCAAAAACCAAAAGGCTGTTTAACAATAATTCTCATAATTATATCCTCACATGTATTTACTTTTTTTGGATGAACATTATGGTGTTTTTAGGAACAATTCATTTATTTGAAATTGTTTTCAGCATTAAAGTTTTAATGATTGTCATAACACTGATCTTGTCAGCAGAATATGCTCAACAAAACCAGAGGATTCTATCGTGAATATTTCTATAAATTTCATTACTTACCACAGAACAGAACAGTGGTAATTTGCAGTGTTCCAAGGATAGAACAGCCTGCAGTGTTCTGCAGGAGGACATCAAAATGGAGACGTCCACAGTGTCTGGGGGAACCTGAAAACCTCTTGTAACTATTTAGGAAAAATGCTATGTTTTGCTCCTGGCTGGATAGGATCTCAACCAATCTCCAGTAGATCTGAGTCTTAAGAATGCAAATGGCAATATTTAATTATATCTTTTTTTTCCTTCAGCTACTTACTTGACCTGAATTATGCTTTCCTTCTGAAGTCTAATTTGTCTCTGCTGAATGGCATGATTTCCACTATCTGTATAATTAAAAACGAACAAGTGCACACTATAGAGTTTCCACTGTGGCAAATGAAATAATTAATTTGGTTTCTTTACCTTCATTCTGTATGCTCAATCCAGCCCCAGTTTGCGTGCAATCCATTTCTGCGGCAAACCCTCTTCTTATACATTACGTATATGGAGGGGTTATACAGTACTTCTGACTTTTAGAATTCCATAAAGAGCCTGGAAGCAGAGGACTTGAAGAATCTGAAATATTCCCAAGAAATACAGGTCCAAGAAAATGCAGACATTTTCAATGTGAGCATTTTCAGAGTGAAGATAAACCCTTCAATAAACTTCCACAAATGTGCAGTCTCTTTTCTAAGAAGTGCTGTTACAGAACTATATTAGCTGCAATTTAGGAAAAACTCTATTAGGAGTTAGTTATAGTTAGTTATATTAGCTGCAATTTAGGATTGTATACTATAAATGTGGTCATTTGGCTCTTTTTAGCAAGTGGTGACAGCTTAAAATTTTCCAAATTAACTGTATCACAGCATTTTTCAAGGTAATGGTTGCATAAATTTTTTTATTTGCTAGATAGAAATTACTCAGTGTTCAATAAAACACAACTTAATGAATTGTTGGATACTTTAAGTACATAAAAACTTCCCTTTAACTTCATTAGATCATATGTTCTTTCTGACATGGAAGGTGAAGAGGGAGGGCAGATACATTTTACTGTGTGCTGCTGATACCGATTGCGCCATGAAGGATTTTTCAGTGCACAGCCTGGAGTTTAGTAGTTGGCAGTGAAACTGCTTCAAATTCCAGGAAAATATGTTTAACTCATGTTTCCGTGATGCTTTCTGGGTTAAACTGCTGACATTAATTTGACCTGAAAATTGCTACAGATTTTAAGGGACATTTGAGATGGTAATAATTTATATAAAGGGAAACCAAGTGCCCTTTGCATTCTGAAGTCCTCCCCCCGCAGGACCTTTCTGGAGCTTTTAAAGCTAAATATGCAACACCTGCCTAGGACATTGCCCTGGGGCGCCTCTGGGGTGATCCCTGAGCTGCTCTGCAGTAATGGGCTGCTCCCTCCTCTTTGCAAGGAGAAAACCACCTGAGGTGAATCCTTCCTGGAAGCAGAAGGAGGATTACTTAATTAAGATTTAGGAAGTGTCCCAAAAGGGTAAGGACCCTGGTTTTGGCTTCTTATGGTCATATGAGAATGGAGGAGACTGAAATGCAGCTCAGAGAGCCCCGGGAAAGGGCAGGTCTGTGGATGCTCTTGGAGACTTGGCACTGTACAACATATTGCTGCCCTCAAACCCAGTTTGTAAAATGTTGTGGATAAGGCTCATTTATGTGTGAAATCTCATGGTGCCTCTCAGTGTTGAACCACTCAGAAAGAACAGGTTGGACTTCAGGAGGATGGAACGAAAGCCACCTGAGTCCACTGAGGCACAGGGCATCCCCCACTTTGCTAGGGAATGTGCCCTTGTTCCTTAAGCTGTCAACATTGGTGTTATTTCACTTGCTTTGGACCAAAAGTCCAGTTTTGCACTATGCCGAAGACCGTTCAGAAAGCAGGCTGTCTTGTCAAAAAAGACAGCTACATCTTCCCAAGACTTCAGTAAGGTAAAGATTCAATCTAAGGGTGTGAACTTGCATTAGATGGAGCCAGGCACAAAAATCTCACTCACCTCAATAGGACTGGGCTAAGCTCACCAAGTGAAGATTTGGAGGTTGGTGTCCCAGGGACTGTCACCACAATAAGCTGTGAGTGCCCTGGCAGTGGTGGGAACAATCACATTTCTGACACTGCAACATCAGGGAGAGTTTCTCCCAAAAAACATGTATTTTGCTTTGAATGCCTTAACTTTAAAAAATGTTTCCTTGTAGACTGGGAGAGCTTGTGGGGAAAAAAATGGAAGAAAATGAGAAAAATTTAAAAATTTAAAATTACCTCTAACAAACAAATTGAAATTTTTAAATAGTAGTGAAGTATTTACAATTTCCAGATGAAAACTAACTTGTTGGATGTTGGAGTTTTTTAGTGTCTGTTTTATTTGCTTTTCGGGGGTTTTTTACTTATAATAATGATCTTGATAGTCTTATGTGAAAAGATGACTCCTGCAGAGATTTTCAGTTAAACAAAACCAGCACAATTAATTTTCTACTCATCTATCTGAAGCAATTGAAGCAACAACATAGATAGTTTATTTGTGGTAGCTCAAATTGTTTAAAGCGCTTAAAACCCTGGACTTGTTATCTATACATAAAAATATTTAAGGGGACAAAAGTGTAATTTCTTTTGCCACGTGACAAAACCAAAACTCGTCAGACCAAAGCCCACTCATGATAGCTGTAGCATGAGAGTGTTGCTCCCATCTTATACGTGTGTTTATTGGCATGCATTACAAATACTAGGCTGCCATGTAGAGTCACAAACTCACATGGTGACCGTAAAATCTGCGTCCCTCTTCAGTCTCTGGCAGCCTTTCTCCTTGGCCTTCCCCAGCCAGCTGCCGCTCCCTCGCCCCGCAGCCCTCCTTCCCAGCACTGCCAGCTGCTGTGATGTTAATGCCTCCCTTCCAATCCCTCACTCTGTTGCCACGTGAGCACGGCATAGCCTTGGCTTCAAAATGAGACAGGATTTTCTTGTCCACAAAGGTGGTGAAGAAAAGCTGGAAAAGTTGACTCTCAACTTCTGCCCACCAAAAAACCTTCTAGACTTTTCGTAGACATTAAATGAAGCTCAAAATCTTGTTCATTTTTCAAGCATTTGGAAACACTCATTATGGTTTGTTTTGGTTTATTTTGTGGTTTGGGCTCTTTTTTAAACAGTTAGTGGCCCAGGGTTCTTCATTATTTCTCCAAGATTCTGACAACAAATGTTTGCAAATGAGCTATTGCTGTTTTTGCTTGAGATCAGTCTGACACGTGCCTGATTCCATAAACTCTTTCGTTGCTTTCTGTTTTTCACCAGTTTGAGAGATGAGGCAGATCTTTTCAGTTCTGTGTTTATTCATAAATATCTGACAGGCTAGCTCCTGTCTTTTCATCTGTAGGTCCCAAAAGTGTTTTATGGAGTCTAAACTGTAACTTGTCATAGATATAAATGAATAGAAACGTGTGTCATTGTGGGGGGAGGGAGGAGGAAAGACCTCTAACAATGAAAACACCACAGAATGGAGATTAAAAGCTCTGCAGACAAACTTTTTTGTTAGCACTGTGAACATGACACTACTGTAACTTGCTGACCTCCTTATTTTATATATCTTCCTGTGAGTCTTTGCAATCAAACCTGGCAGAGACCTGCAGGCAAAGCAGTTGGTTTCAGTCTGGTCTTTTGGGCAAACTGGGCAAAGGCACCTGCCTGGGAGAGCACCCTTGGGAAGTTTTTTTAATCAGTCTGTAACTGCATAAAGAGAAAGCACATTTCTGATAGTGCTAAAAAATTGTAGTGCCACCACTAAACAGTGATAGCACTGATGTCAGCAGCTCTGATGTTGAATGGCACCGAAGGCATGGAAAGACAGTTTTCAATACCTCCTCCTTCCTAGTGATATGAAAAGGTAGAAGAAAGAGAAGAGGGGAGTATTAGGATGGATGTTTATCTTGCAGGGAAAGGAAAAATCTTGACTTCCTATCAAAAGCTCCAGAAGCTTGGGCTTTTGTTTGCTTAATGCAATTTCAAGTATTTTTGCTGCAGGGTAGGTTGAGCACTATTCCTATTTCATTGCTTGGGATAGGAGTTTTTAAGTATCATGTCCCACACAGCTGTGCATCGAGTAAGTCCTCACACTGAGCTGGGAGCAGATCCCATGGCAGGGGGATGACATCTCCAGAAGCTGGGAGAAAGTGAGGGCAGGCTGTCATTCCCTGTCTCCTTATCCTCCCGGGTGGTGTCTCTGGTTTGGGTTCCTTTAAGCCCTATTCATGAGCAGATAACTGAGGGAAGGACATGGGCAAAGTTATTTGCATTCCAACATTACATTTAAAAGCCATAAATTACTGGCAACTATAAACAATCTCCCTGCTGACAGCACAGCTCATAAAAATCTGGGTTTGCGTATGTGTTGCATTTGCGTGTGTGTGCGCATATTCAGCCTTGTGGGATTTCTCTCCTAGTTGTGACAACAGTATTTATTTTTCTGGACTCTGAATGCAGTGCCCAATGAAATGAAGATTTTTGCTTCTTTCTCTCATTTGACATGGGTCTGGCTGAAAAGTACGGTTGTTACCACTGCCTTGAGTTAAGTGTCAGCTTTAAACAGGGAGAAAAGGTTGTGAAGACCTGGACTAAAACCTAGACAAATGTCAAGAATGCCTTTAATCCTGTGATATTTGCTGTAGCCAGAAGGCTGCACACTTCAAATCGCTACTGAAGAGGAAAGAGTCTCAGGGAGAAAAAGGAGGAGGAGGGCAAAGCTGGTGTTTGTTATGTGTCCACAATTCAACTACTGAGTGCTTGGGAATGGGGTTTGCAAATGAAGGGAAAGCTGCTCCATTTCTGCCACTGCCCTGTCCCAGCCTAAAGAGGTGAATGTGAGAGTAAACTAAGAGTGGTGATGGTGTGAGACCTGTATCTCTGCTCTGCAAAATCTGTCAGGTACGTATGATGGTGTCACAGCAATGCAGTGATTCTTCAGCCTGATGGATTCCTGGTATCCAAGTACACTTTTCAAACCATTCTCAGGTCCCTAGTTTGATGCATAATGGAAAGAATGAAGTTCTGCTGGAAAAAATCAGTCTGTTTCACATATATTTTATACAAACATTCTCTGAGGTAAACATACAATAGTAAACTGCCAGATTTTTCCCTCGTGGGATTTAATTCCTTGCATTGCTTCATCTTGTAATATCTTCAAGGCAACACAGTCCTCAGTCTTTGTGCTTGGGAGGTTTGAAGGTTTTGATTGTCACAATCCATTTCTGCACTAAGGAAGCAAAAAAAAACAACAAGAAAGAAGAGATAAATCCATTGCTGCTGCAATAGACTGAATGTCATCTGTGTACATCAAGATGGGGCTGCTTTGGCTGAAGTGGCCTGACTGATGATTAGGAAAGAAGGAATGTTGCAGCCCACCATTTCATAACCAGATGGGGAAAGGCAAGAGTGCTGTAGTGCAGTGGAGGCATTCATAGCAAGAACCACAGTCTAGAGTTCTTGGCTCAGGAACAGATGTGGTCTGGGAAAGTTTTTCATGTGTTTTCATCTGAGTTTGGCTAAAACCACCTGTAGAAGAACCACGTGTAAAACCCTGTCAGGACGAGGTCACAGGGCAAGGATGAAATTCTGCTATGAATAGCACAACTTCCTAGCAGGGCTAGTGTTTTCAGTCTCTACATAACAAGATGCTTTCTGGATCCAGCCAATGTTAAGTCCAGTGTCACAGCTGCTCTGTTTCAGTGGCATGTCCTCCGTAAGAAGACCAAGCATGTGTGACCCAGCTAACAGGCAAGTTGCTATTGAAAAACCACCCAGGAGTTAGTGCTGATGATAGACTGACTGAGAATGAATGTCCACAGCATGCCTTTGGAGCACTGCAGAGAGAAGTTGAGCCCAGGCACAGAAATGGGAAAAATGAAGAGGTGGGGACAAAGAGTGAAAGAGACAGGGAGAGCGTGTGCTGTCAGGAAAGTACTGGAGAAAAGGGTTTTCTTTGCAGTGGTCACTCTCTAAAGGCAGGGCATCACCTTTCCCCTGTGCCCTGGTCCCCTGTAAGGATGAGCAGGAACTGCAAATGTCATCTCACAGGCTATTTGGAGATGTATTTTTTTCCCTGGCTCTTGCTCTCGTGTGTCCCAGTAGCAACATTTTTCATGTCACTTTCCACACTCGTGTTGGGCAATTATCCTGGAGCAGGAGACATGGCAGGATCATGGCTGCCTCTCATAGGGCTGGTGCCATGTGCTGGAGACCCACCAGCTCCAGAGAAGGAGAGATTGGCTGGCTGAGCCACCACCCTGACAAAGGCAGGGCTTTCCTTAACACACAGGCTATGCTGAGGCCCAGGTGACTCACTGAGAGCTGAAATTCGGTCTGGATCAGCTCAGGGCAGTTTCACGGCTAATAACGCTGGCAAAAAATTCCCTCTGTTTGGTTTTGTGATGGTTTGGGATAGCAGCATGGCAGGAGCATGAGCCTGGACACTGGGCATCTCCAGCTGGATGCTGCAGTTCATAGAAGATTTCCCCTTCATTTCCCTTCAGCCCTGTGGGCTGTTGCTGGAGGAAAGCCGCAAAATCAAAGTCAAGAAATAGTAAGCCAGGCTTTTACTTGGCTGTCTGTCTTTTGCATGGCTGTGTGATTTTTCCTGAGCTCCTCCATTGCTGTGCTGCTGCTCTTCACAGCTACCCACAAGATCAGACTGAGACTCTGTCGGAAGTTATCAAGGTCTTATCTCCCACGCTGTGGATTAAAGAATGCAGTGTTGTGGGCATTGGCAGATAAATGCCCCTACACTGACCTGTGGCTGAAGCGAATCGCGGCAAGGAGTGTACGACACTCTGGTGGCTCCTATGCTGGGTGGGATGGGACAGGTTTAAAAGCTGAAATATCAGAAGCAGGTCCTGGCCAGCCCTCTGCGGGCACTAAGGGGGAGATAGCAGGCCCTATAGATCTCCATGAGAAGCGCCACTCGCTCGGCAGGGAGAGAGGAGCAGGCTATGCCTGCGGTTCACATCTCTTTGTCAATGGCATCCAGCCCCTGGCCTTGGGAACTGACTGGCGGCAGTTTGCAAATGTATGTGCTTGGCTGGGAGCCTGCAGTTCCCTTTGTCCCAGCGGCACAGGGGGGCTAATAGGGAAGCCGGAGCGTGTCATCCCTGACTGCCAGAGCTTCCAAGCAGTAACATGACGGGCAACTTTTCAGACAATATCCAACATGAACATTCAAGGCTGAGCCTATTCTTCTTCTAGACACTGGTACTGACTGATTCCACATGCTGTTTTCCAGACTCTGTTGCCGTAACAAGCTCCAGTCCTGAATATGGACAGTCCTCCCAGTGAAAAGTCCCATTAAATCTGAAAGAGTAGAAACTGTTTGGGATCATTAGAAGTTAAAAGTCTTCGAACATCATGTATAACGCTGTAGATGTAAAGAAGTAAAGTATTTGTACAGAGTGTCATGTAAAGTACACAAAATTATTCGTATTTTCTCTACTCTGCTTTGCACACACTGTTCCTGGTTCTTATATGCCATTTGCATAGATGTGTGTGCAATTAAACTGTGCTGTGCTGGACCTTTTCTTACGATGAGGTAATTACAAGTTAGAGAGTGTTTGAAATGGGAGTGATAACGGAGGAAACACGCTCCTTCTTTTCACTCATGGGAAAATCTGAATCAGGAGGCTTTAAGGAAAAATCTTTTGGAGCTTCCATTGACCTTCTAGCTTAAGGTAAGAAATTTTGTTTTTCTGGAAGGCTAATTCTTTTGGGATTTGCTGATTGGCAAAGGCAATTAGTAAAGATCTTGTGCTTCCCAGATTTGATTCTGGTTCCACTGCTTTCAAGTAAGTAAGCTTCAATGTCACCCCTGCCTGCTACTTGTCATCTCTCCTCTTTCAAACTGTTTGCTGGTGGATCTCAAGTCATGAAAGCAAGGCAAATGGAAACATCCATAAAGACACGGGTGGGCTGGAGACCTAATGAATGAGCTGTATGTAGACCTAAATCTAGTCTTCTGAAAACTGGCACAATGGCCATGGCTGACCTGATCTAGGGCTAGTGATGATCCTGCTTTGAGCATGGGACTGGACAGCATGACCTCTAGGGATCCCTTCCAAACAGCACTCCTCCAGTCCACCTGTGAGCTGCCTACATTTGCAATACGATGCAATTCCCTTAAACCAGCTACTACTTGTGAATAGCTTGGAAGTCCTGCTGAGTTTGATGCTTTCTTGCTGCTTCTTTCCTTATTGCCAAAAGCTAAACATGAAAGCATCCCAAACAATTTATAACTAAAAGATTCAGTCACCTGAGAGACCAGCCTGAATTTCTTCATTGCTTCCCTGGAAGAAAAGCTGCAATCTCATACCCCTGTCTGCAAATGCTGTCAGATGGCTGTGAAAGACAGACGTTTTTCAGTACTGCAGTTACAGCTCCATTTTCTTCTGCCAGAAACAGAGTAGTGGTAGCGTGTGATTTGCAAATCTGGCATACAGGCATCAGCCTGGTTGAAAACAATCAACAGAAGCCATTTCCCCAGTGCAAGTAAATATATTGACATGTGTTGACAATAAACTGATTTTGTGCACTTTTGGAAAGGCAGACGGCAGCTCACATGTTTTAACTGCTTAGTTCCTCTAAAGCAGTATGCAGAAAAATATCTTTCATAGGCTATATTAGGCAGTTCATCTTCCATATCTCTGGAGCAGTCGTGGTGTCCTCTAATTATAAAAATATGATTTTTACAGACTATTCATGCTGCACTGACCATGACAATAATATGCAAAAAAGTACATCCAAAACATATGTTTTAGGGTATGTGATGGAGTAAGGGTTGTTAAATAATAATTTTTATCCTGTTACTTCCACATAAAATACATAAAGTATTAGCAAAGGCTTAGAAACCATTTGCTATCTTTGTTGTGTCTTTAATGCATTTGTTCCTTGCTGAATGATTACATGGTATAAACATCCTTCCGCTATTGTCAATAATCAGGAAATATGGGACTTTGTAATAACTGAGGCCCCAGTCCAGCGAGGCCCTAAATCTCGTGTTTAATTATACTGCTCTTGCTTTGAGACAGGCTGGTGGGCAGGCAGGCACCACAGCATGGCACGGAATTCAGCTGGCAGCCCAGAATGGTGGGAAGTGCCCATTGCACCCGGCTCTGCCGGCAGCCGGCAAGCCCTGGCAGGGCAGCTGGGCTGAGCCACTTGCCCTCAGGAGCCAAACACCCAAACCCTGGCTCCTGGGACAGCACCACAGGCTGAACTGCTGTGCAGAGTCATGCACCTCCCAGAACAGGACAGTCCCCATGTGAGCACACATGCAGCCGCGGAGGAGATGCCAGAAATGCCCTGGGTGCGTATGATGCCAGTGTGGAGGAAGCAAGGCTGGACACCAAAATATCCCTCCTTTCCACAGGGGTGTTTTCAGACTGCAACCTGGCAGCAGCCTGCTGAAGAGGAAGCTGCCTTTGTTACAATCACGAGATGATCAGAAAACAAACAAACAAACAAAAAATGCAGTCTAGTACTTCTCATCACTAGATCTCAAACTGAGTCTGTCCAACCAATTGGTCACCTGCATGAAGGATTGTCTGGCTTCCTTGGGAATCAAAGATTTAGTGACCTGTCTGGCAGATTAAAGAAGCAAACACTGAGACAGTTGCTTGTTCTTGGATTTTGTGGTAGAGATCCAACAAAAAAAAAGTCTGCTGGATCCTACTCAGGTCTCTGCTGGAGTTGCAGGGGCGGCTGTGGCCCTCCCAGGGGAAGCAGAACTTTGCTGCTCTAATTGCAGGCTCTTCCACCAGCACTCACCTGTCAGCACAAGGTTGTGCCAGCACATCTATATTAAGTAGAAATTGGAACAAGTCCCTAAAATGGCACTTCTCTATCATAGGGATGCTCTGCCTGCACGCCTTTGGGTTCCCAGCTGCTAAGCTGAAGGGACCATAACAGTGATTTTTTTGAGGTGAAACTTCTGTTCTTTATGGACACAGAATTATTTTTAAAACCAGCTGAAGCCTGGAATAAAGTTGGCTAGAAGGAGCCTTGATGTGGATAAAATGACCTGCCACAACAATGGAGAGAAGTCCTGGATCTGAGACTCTGACTTCAAATGGCCCAGGATCTGGCTGCATCCCTCAGGCTCTATGGATGTGAACATATAGTAAACTGATGGGAAGAATTTAAAGCTGCAACCAAAGTGCCCCAGCTCTGGGGTTTGGGCAGTGTTTGAATATAAAGGGAACGGACTGGGCATGTAGTCATGTATTATCTGAGACAGGGAGTGCCTCTGCAAGCAGGTTGTTATCCTGTCTCCATAATGATCATAGCACTGTTTGCTTATAAGCAGATTTTCCAGTAAATCCCATTTTCTCCCTCCAGCTCTTACCAGGGTTCAGAGCTTTAGATCTGCAAAATATTTTTTTTTTTTTTTTTTTTTTTATGACAGCCTGGGAGTTTATTCCCTCTTCTCTGCTCCAAATAATGCAAAAATTTCTTCACCAGTGTAAAACAAATTTGTTAGATCTGCTTTCACTTCTCTGTTCTAAAACTTTCTTTTTAACACGGACATAATAAACCTCTCAGTGAAATTCTCACTTGCAACAAGAAGTGATCCTATGGCAGTCCTGTGCTGCAGCTGTTCCTGTCCAGGCACAGGGCTCCCCGCACAGTGGCTGCTGCACTTGAATGCACTTGCTGAGACAAAGACCCAACGCCAGCCTCCACTTTGGAAGCCAGGGATTTGGTGGCTGCTGTGTCAGAGAGACATGTGTTTAAATAAAAACAGTAACTTAAACACAAGCTTTTCACTCCCGCGTAAGTCTGATGTAATAACAGCTTATAGCACTACCGCACAGAAGGGGAGCTTAATGCTACCCCCATCGACACCTTTAGAAGATTTTTACCTCATCACCTAAATCAGTACTGCCGCGGGCAGTTAAATCTGCACCCATTGTAATTGTATTTACTCCTCTAGCTGTTAATATTGCCTGGAGAGATCTGTGAAGGAAACAGACACTGAGTGTGCAGACAGGCTATTTGCTAAAGGCATTAATTTAGTAATTAATGAAGTGTCAATGCAGCTATTTAGCATTACATTTAGGTTTTATTTAACTTTGCGCTTGTGCTTCAGCCATTTGATGTCAAGGACGCTGCTAATGCCGGGCTGCCACCTAAAACTGTAGCAAGCAGTTCTGCACTGGGTTCTCAGAGTACTGGCTCTGCACAGGCTACTGCCCTTTGAACACCAAGAAACATTTTCAAAAAAATTTTGCAAGTTTTGACCAATAATATCTTGAGCTGTATTTCACAAATGAGTTAAGATTGATATTTTTCAGCAGAGATGAGTGGAATATGCCAGCTGTTTATCTTTCTTTGTGGGTTTTTTCCCCCCTTTTCTCCTTTATGTCAAAATTTACAGTGTTTTAGGCTTTTGTTGTCATTACAGAACTAAAACTAAAACAGTAAATGCCTCATTTTTCAAAAAAGCAGTTTCAGGTAAACATTTTTACTATAGATAAAAAACAAATAAGTTGACCAAAAAAAAAAAAAAAAAAGGAAAATCCTACAGACATTATTTAACAGTTTGCATTTTCTTCCATTAATAAAAACCCTGAAAAAAGAATTTTTCTGCGGTAACTTTATGACTAAGACTCAGTTCTCATTTGAATTACTCTTTGAAAAAGGAAAAATTCAGCCAGCTTTCATTTCAAGCTGCCTGTGAACAAGTTGCTCACAGAAGGGAAAGGAAGAAAAAAAAGTGCCTTTGAAGCACCAAGCTGCGGGGAATAATGGCACTTCCAGTCATCTCTAAAGGTCTTCCCCAGAGATTATGCTTTAATTTAGGAGAATTTCACAGGGTGTATTCACTCTCATCTCTAGGGCCTCTCCTTAAAACTACCCAGTTTGTCTCATCTAACTGCACTCTGAAAATTGTAATGTACTTACTGATGGCATCTTTTCATTAGTACAGCCCTGACCTGCCCTGATGTACCAGAGAAGTGCATGGCAGCCTGTTTAAAGACAGGGCTGGGCTGTAGCAAACAGTTAAAAAATCATGAACCGTACACTTTCTGCTCACATTTTAACAGAAAATAATTGTGGAAGTACTTAATTTGCCTGGACATAGCCAAATCATTTGTGCATTATTTTAGCTTATATCTGCCATTAAAATAATCAGCGTAAATGTTGTAAAACTCATTAAAAATTTTTTTTTTAAACCCACAAAAAAACCCCAAGCTAGAAACATTTAAAATATTTCACTGTGACTCTGCTTTTATGTGGAACTAAGGGACGAAATTCTATCCAAGGTGCATGAACTTGGGCTCAACAGCCCAACAACCATTGCAGACAAGTGGAAATCCCGGTATTTTTTTCTGTGTATTCTTATGACCATACATTTTAATATAAATTAATCTCTGTTTTCGTTTCCTCAGAGCTCATACTAAGTGAAGAAAAATGACAATAACATTAGACTGAGTCAGAATTTAGCATGAACTTGTTTTTATAAACAAAAGGCAGGAAAAAAGTCCTGAATTTTTATCTTTCGTAAGCACTTAACTTCCCCAAATTACAGCAGTGGCTGTTTTGTTTCAGTCCCGTTGGCAGACACATTTAGCATTCCTCACACTCCATCTCAAACGATGCAAACGATTTTCCCGAGCTATTTGCAAAGTGCATGAAACATTGCGAGCGATGTGGTTTTACTATCAGCATGATTGAATTCTTTTGCAGCACAAGAAAGCAACTAGTTATTTTACCGTGCCAGAAGATTGGTAACTATTTATTTACACATTTATTATCTGCTCCACTCTGGGAATAAAGAATGAGCCTGAACTACAAAAGCTGAGCCTGCATGAAGGCCCATCAGTCTCTCCACACTTCTGCTGTCAACCCTATTATGGAGGAAACATTATTCAAACTGCAGGCTCCAAACTCCCAGGTAACTAGAGACAGCAGGAAGCTCAGTTTGATATCAAGTATATTCTTTATCAACCTTTTTGTTGTGATGGGAAGAAATGATCGAACTTTACTTTCATCTTGCTCTGTCCTCACATCACCCAGTAGGTGAATTGCTTTATTGGTGAGCCTTGGCCAAAAGCTCTTTGATATACACTGCCCTTTGCAGCCATAAATTTTCCATCTTTCAGACAAGGTTTGAGACTTTCCCTGTCCTGCTATTCTGCCCCTAAGTGATTAGATGCTCTTTTCAAAATGAAAGATGAGCTTTCAGGGAAACTCTTGGCCCTCTCTTAGGTACCATAAAATAGCCATAATTTGATTTTCCTAGCATTGATGAAAGTTGTGGGTTTCAGACCAAGGCCCATCATGTGGATGCTGAGCGTCACGCCGGCACAGCTGAAACATGGAGGGACACTGAGCTCCTCCCCTGAGGCATGTCCAAACTGAGAACCTCGGGCACGTTGAACATGATCTCCCAGTGGCCTTGTGCTGAGCACAGTGTCCTCTGGCCAAGCCCTGCCCTCGCTCCCAGCTCTTGCCATGCCTCTGTCCCATGCCACCACACTTTCCAGCTTGGCTCTCCAACTCACCCCCTCAGGCAGAACTGATCAGAAGCCTAGATAACAACTGTGCTGCATATTCGGTTGCTTTTGGAGTGACATGAGGCAGGGAACAGCACCCAGCCCACAGAAAGCAGATGGAGGAGGGTCAGTGGTCCCTGCCATGGGGAACAGAAAGCAGCCTAGACAAGGCTTCAAGGAGAAGGTCACCTGTCCTGGGACAGAGACTTGCCATGCCACCTTCAGCGAGTCTCTTAAAAATCTTCATGATCCAGCAGCAACCTCCAGATCTTCAAAGACACGAGCTGGAGCTCTGTGCATCTGGACACTTCATCCTCTGTGCCAATACACCTTTGTGACATGGGCAATATGGCAACTAACTGCTCCCTCTTCTGCTGTCTGGAGGGGTCAGCTATGTGGGCAGTGTCAGAACAGGAGCAGCCCCTGCTTGCACCAGATTCTGAGCACCAGAGAGGGTTATTTCCCAGGGACATCAAGAGGAGAACCAGTGAAGAGCTGACAGCATCCTGCCTTCACAATTAGATGGCTGTGATTTAGTAAAGACAGCTGGGGAACTTTTGTTTATTTATACCCTGGAAAAGACTAATGAAAACAATTTTCCTCTGTCTTGCCAAGATATTTCTTTGACAGCTTTTGAATTTTCATTGAAAATGAAAACATAAAATGTTTCATGAAAACTAAGCATAACAGCCTTTCAGATGACAATAGTACAAATGTGTGAACATTTCTGCTCAGGCAGGAGGTTTTAAAGAAAGCAGAAGGCTGAGCACCAACTGCATTATGCCCCAGACTGTCTGAGAAGAGCTGGCACAGCCAAGCTGTAGCCTGTGTCCTAGGTTGCCATGTTCTTTCTCTGTGGTTTCACCCTGGCTGTGACTCAGATGCTTGGTGGTGGCTGGGGACTACAGGCAGGTGAGGAGGTCCCACGTTAGGCTGTGTACTCCTCTGCTCCAGGGCTGGCTGTGCATCGTGTGGATCCCACCTAGAGCAGCCCAAAGTCTGCTCCCAGTTGTGGTACCTGCCAGTTCTCCTTGAGACTGTAAAGATGAGACAGAAATAAATGTGTTCACACATCTTTCAGCAATGACACTAGAGAACTAGGTGATCCACCTGTCTCTGTGGTACTGAAAGATCCTCCTGGTATCAGGTATCGTGGGACTGATTAACCAGCTTTTACCTGGTGTTGGTGAGGATTCTAGGTTTTACAGCTGAGTACATCGTTAAGCAGCAGAATTCAGTGGTCTAAAATGGTATTAATTCACTGAAATGTAAACCTCACATGCTCAGGGAAGGTCAGTTATTTGACTGACTACACTGGACATGAATACAGTTTTTATAAAGAGGGTCAGATTTTTTCCCTGCACAGCCTCTGACAGCCAACAACTGAAATACCTGCACAACTTGCTCAGCTAACACCCACGCTCTCACACCGTGCCACTTCAGCCCCTTCTTTCCCCAGTTCCCGAGCATTCTTTCAGCTTCCATGAAAGTGCGGACCCTGCCTGCTGTCCCCATGAGATGCCAGTGTCCTGTCAAAATTAACCTATTAGTTAATTATTCATTTTTGAATGGAAAACGAGTAGGAATGTCATTCAGTGTTTCCAAGCCAGAGTGGCAGAAAGGGCGCTTTCTGGATGAATGGAGATCATTGTGCATGATCTCTGGCATGAGGCTGAGCATACACGTTGGGAACCTTAAACTAACGTCCTTTGCTGTAAGAATAAGGGCCAGCCCCTTTGCTCAGGGGTCTTGATGGAGACTATCATACTTACAGCTTCTTCTTTTCCTAGAAGATGTGGTTTTGATCTTGGTTTTGGCAATTGGATGTTGAGATTAGTTCCAGTTGAGTCTGGTGCTGGTGCTGGAGCAGAATAGGGATGGAGGGGACTAGAGTGAGCCCACCAACTGCCTGCTCAAAACCCTGTCTTTTTGGCAAATAAGCTGCTGCTCAAAGGACACTGGCTGTCATCTGGCCATGCTCAGCCAGGATGGCCGGGCTGACGCCGGGCACGCTGCGAGGACTGGGGACCAGAAGGCTGCCCAGTGCCAGTGGCAACCAGGCTAGGAGCTCTGGCCAGAGCCCTCAAAAATGGAGTGAGTCCTTCAAAAGGCGACCAACCTTCGACCTGCAGTCGTCATTTTGGCCATCAGGTCAACAGTTGTTCCACAGAACATTGGCAATTGTCTTTCTCCTTGTGTCAGGAGGCTCTTGAAACATTATACGAGGATAATTAAGTGGTGAATAAGGGTCAGCGTGGACAAATAAATCAAACTGATAGTTTGAACACAGACTGATTGAGCAAAAACAAGGAATTGTGCCATGCCTGTTAGTGCTGCTCTTGATGTTAACTGACTTTGTTAACATTACATCCAAAGGCAGCAAGTGGGAAAGCTTTGTGAGGAATCAAAAGCTGAGCAAAGAGACATGGGCTTTAATTGTTCAGCTTTATTTTTGAAATAAAGACATGCAGTGCATCAATTTAGCTGACTTTAATGGACCACAAAACTGAACCTATTCTTTAAAATGCTAATTGAGTTCGAAGATTCTCGCCTCTCGCAGAAAAGGGATGCAAGAAATGCCAGTACCACATTCAGAAGTGTCGGGAGCTGTCGTACAGTTTCATTCAAAGCAAGTGGGTGAAGCGCATACCATGGGCAAGAAGAATGTGTGCACATAACAGGATAGTCTATCCACAGAGAAGATAGCATCCAGGCAAATAGCATGTCTGTATATACAGTCTCATAGAGAGGAATGTGTCTTTATATGTACTATAATATAAAATTTATTTGTGGGTCTTTAATTTGCTGTATGGCAAACCTCCAAGGTGCATGAAAGCTTTCACTCTCAAATTCACGAAAATAAAGGTCATTAACACATTTTAAGAAGAAAAAAGAGGCAGTCAGTCCTAAAAACACTTTGTTAAGGGAAACAATGTGTCCACAAGTTCATATGTTTCTAAGGAAAATATGCAGTTGGACACAGGGATACAGAATTTGCGTTTTGCTCTGTCGTCCCTAAAAAGAGTGCTGGGTACAAACCACACTAGTTTTAACTCCCAGGATCAGGGTGATGCATTTAAAGAAGGAAGCTCATGTTTTCAAACATGATAGTAATAGTCTTTTAAAAACTATTCAGTGCCTTTCCACACTGCTGTATTTCCTTATCTGCACACCTAGCTATTATTTCAGTGAATTGTTACTGGTAAAAAAAAATTTCTGAAATTAAAAATGAAGGTTGAGAGTATATGCTTTGCTCTTTTATGCAACCTTAATCCTCTCTAAAGCAGAGTTTGCAGCCAACATTAATAATACCATTATTATGTTTTTTCTTACTCATAAGGTACTGTGCACGGCACATTGCAGACACATAAAATGTGTCTGCCCTAAATACTTCACAGTCTAGCTCAGACAAATTTAAAATATGGACCTAGTGTAATAAAGTTCACAGCTTTCATGTGTTTGGGGTCTCTTATTTTTCTGCTGTAGGTCATTATATAGCATCTTTTCATGTATTTATTTCTGTGCTGCAGAAACTTTTCTTCTGGCTAGGTTCCCACAAATTTATTATTGCTGGGTTTTCACGCTGCAAGATGCGGAATTACTTCTTAGTCAGGACGCTGAGAATGCTTCAGCATAGGGAACTGACACTTCACATTGCAACTGGACCATACAAAGGCAAGTAAGTTATAAGAGATAAATTTAATGATAAGCATGTAAAAAAATTCTATGGGAAATATATCTGTGCTGCTACATGAATTACGAGGGTTTGCCAAGAAAGGTGTAATGGATTATGGTGGAAGATGAAGGGGAGCTCCCACCATATCCAATCAGCCTTTTACTTAAAGGTCAGGACATTCTGTCTGGGTCCACTTGAGTTTTTGATTCTGCCGTTTCACTATTCAGTGGCACAATGTAACTGTCAGTCTCAACAACGGTTCCTCGAGCCACTGGCTCCACTGCTCACAGGGCAACACACAATATTTCACAGCCACAAAACAATTCACTGTCTGCATAGGCAAACCATATGATTTCCATGGGGAGCAATATTGACACACCCTACTGAGCGCTCTTAAGGGGACCCTTAAAAGAGTTACATCTTTAAAAAAAAAAGAAAAAAGCCCTATGGCTCTGCTATTCTTCTCTATGACTATGTTACCAAATAGCATTTTAATGTTCTTTCTCCATGAGACGAAGTTAAATGCAAATATTCACTATGCCTTCTGCACCCTTGCTCATTTTACCGGAGGGAGACAGTTTTACTGCTCTGCAAAGCCTTTCTGGACAGTAAGTAGTGTTATGATAGACACTAGGAGAAAGTGTAGCACATGAATGATGTTCTGTTTGGAGTTTCCCCAGTGAGTATTTACTGTTTTATATTACTCATTTCCAGGTCAAAGATAAATCCAGAGACCAGTACAAATTTATAAAGACAGAGAACCCTGCTGGTGATGTGTGAGGCACTATGACACTGGGGCTCTGCTCTGCTCCTTGTCTTCTTTGGAGGAAGTTACCTGCAGTAAGATTTGTGAGCACTGGGGGGAAGTTGCTGTGACACAGCAGAAGGATTGCCCTGAAAGTTGAGAGAGAGGAACAAAACATGGAAGTAAAGACTAGAGGCACAGAAAGATGAAGAATCACTGCAGAAATCTATAGGCTCAGCTGCTGTTTTGAAACCCTTTAGGCAGACTTTGTTTTAAACTCCTGTGCCTTGCTTATTACAAGCACGATATGTTAGGTAGGGTGTAGTGCCACCTGTCCCCACCCACCAGCAGACCACTACCTGGGCTGGTTTTCTGCCTGGCACTCCTGACGCTGTCACATCTTTTTATAAATGAATTTTCTCTCATTGTCCTTGAGGCACTCTCAGCTCTATTCAGATCATGCAGCCAACTGCAAAATGAAAACAGCATCAGACTATTGTCAATATCTTACTCTGGCCCCTGATTTCAGGGAAAGCAACATCTCGATGCCGCAGAAAAAGGAGAGGGGTGAGGGCTGCCTCACCAAGACAGAGGAGCAGAGTGCTGTGTTGCCACGGGGTGAGATCCTGGGCACTGTGCAGGCTGCAGACACATGGCTGCCAAAGCTGTTCAAGGGGGGCAGGCTTGCCTGACGCCAGGTCTGCGACCCTGGGTGGGCCACCACTGCGGTGTCTGTGTGGGCTGTGGTGCTTGCGAGCACTGTGAAGAGACTTTTCTTGGAAGAATTGCACTTGGGTGGTAACCCTGGCTTGGCAGGCACCTTTCCAAACCTTGCACAAGGTTCTCTGTGCCAGCATGAGGCACAGCTCAGCAGAGACTGGCTGCCACGATGGGAAGTGAGGCTGGAGCCGAGCGATGGCCTGGGCTGCCAGGCCTGCGTTAGCCGAGCACATTCCCGGTGGCCCCGGGACGCCTCCACCAGGTTGCGTCACTCAGCGCTGGGAAGCCACCTTGCCAAAAGGGCAGGTAACCTAGACGACCTGGAGCTGCTTTGGCCCCCAGTCCTGGATGATTTCCCCCTGCCAGCTGCCTCCCTGCTAGCTTAAACACCAGCTCTACCACCTGGAGGGGGCACAGCTCCATGAGCGGTGGCAATCCACAGCTCCTCTGAGGGCATACGGCTTTGAAGCAGCATGGTTTGAGCCTTCAGCAAAGCCCTGACCCACTTGAGTACCCCCCACTGACAGCACTACACTATCCTATGGCTGAAAAGCTTCCTACTGTTAAAGGGGGGGGAAGAAACAGTGTGGCAGCTGCCAAGAGCCCAAGGGAGCCTGATTTGTTTTAAAAACATCATGTTCTGATGCTTCGAAAGGAAAATACTGCAGGGTTGGGTTTTCGTTTTCCCTTGGTGATAAAGCTCTATACAAAGTGTTAGGATTTCCTGCGTTTGGGTTGCTTTTCTTTTTTTTTTACCCTGGAAAATTATTATAAAGCAGAATTTTTTTTCTCCTGATGAGCTTCACTTGCATGTCAGCCATCTGTTGCCTGGGCAGTCCCAGCCAGGGCTGGTGACGGCGTGATATAAAGGTCCCTTCTGGCCTTCAAAGCTCTGAAACCAGTGCGGCAGGGTTTTGCTCAGCAGCGAGAGCAGGACAAACATACGGACCAAGCTCCACTGCTGCTTCTTTGGTCATGCTGGACTGCTGATGGCCAGCACACACTGACCTTCCTTGGCATCTCAGTTCAAGCTATATAATGTGATCATTTTGCTTTGTCAAGCAGCAACTTGATCCCTAATGATTGCAGCAAAAATGGGACTGCAGACACTGCTGCAACAAATATGATTTAATCATCTGCAGACATTTCTTTTCATGTTCCTCCCACACGCAGGGGACACTGAGGTGCACCACCATACCTCCTTTCCTTCACATTGGAAAGGGCCTGGCATGAAGGAAGAGAGTTTTACACTTGTTTTGCACTGGTTTTCAGGTGAGATGTACTCAGTTTATGAGAAAAAGAAAATGTTCATTTTCCTTTGGAATCTATGAAGGAATGTGAAAGTCAGGCTGACTTCACAGTTGTCCACCAGTACCACAAAAAAGTCCCTCCAAGCCTTCCTTGTTAAACAGCTCTCTTGGATGTACAGAATTCCACCTCTTCTCCCTGGGCTGTGCTAGTTCTACACTGTGAATGGGGGTAAAGCAGAGATCATTCTATTCAGTAAAATCAAGAGTATTTGCTGTTTAAAAGTGGTACTTAGTACTCTTATGCTACTGTTAGATGGGGAACATACAGTCTGTGTCTGGATATAGCCCGTGATTTCATCTCATCCAGCCCACTGGAAGAACCCCTCTGCTGACCACTGCCAGAACAGTGTAAATTAGATTAATCCACAGGCTGCTCTAAATTTAGCTAGGAGCCGAGACTCAGCAAGTCTTGGGAATGAGTAAGAGCATCTGAGATCTGGCAGTAACTCCCTAACACCTTTTTCCACTGTGTGTAATGCTATCAGAACAAAAAAATTTCACTTTACTGTGCAGTCACCCAGGATTACAGTGTTTGCTATCAAGCGTCAAATGCTGCTATTGTCAGAGAAGAGATGAGATTCAATAGGCATCGAGGTCTGAGTCCTTATAAAGCTTCTTACAGCAATTATAATAAACTTTGAAGTTTCCTGTGCCACTTCTGCAGTGGTAGGAAAAGAAAAAAAAAACAGGCTAATAAATAACACTAGAAGCCAAATACACGTGTGTGCACTGTAGCATGGGCTACGTTATTTATGAAAAGAAGATAGCCATAAATAGATTTGTTTCTTGTCAGGAAGGATATGGTCAAAGTATCTCCTACAAGATGGGAAAACTTGCATGTGCAGCAGTCCATGACAGGCACATGTTGTGCCAGACAGCTCCGTGCTGGAACAGTGCTTGCCTGATGGACATCCAACGTTGGAGTGATTTGTGATGGTAACGGCTCTGTCTGCTGCCTTCAAGCCCAGGCAGCAAGAGACAGATAGTGGCTCCGAGTGCTGTAACTTATTTCTTGGCAGCTGGGAGCTGCTCAGCCATGCTTGCTCGGCCTCAGGGGCTCTCCTCCCACTCAGGTGGGACCCACAGTTTTGCCTGGCTGAGGAGGAAGGTGATATCCGTAAATCTGGATTAAAATTGCCCTAACAAACCTGAGAGGCTACAGTAACACAGATGCTGTGAGCCTTGCTTCAAATAGCAACTGCCTAAGCTTTCCTTGGTTAGTAGGCAGCCCTCAGTCCAAAAAGAGTGTCAAGCCCTCCGTGTATTTTTGGAGTGAATATTGCCCTGTGGTCACAGTCCTGAGGCTCCTCACAACCTGATGTGTATTTTCACTTGCAGCTATCCTGCGGTGGCGTACGACTTTTCTTTCTGGTTCACAGGCGAAGAAACCAGGGATATGCCTACACTACCAGCTAGACCCAGGGCTGACCCCCAGGTTGTCCCATTGCTGGGGTTTCTGGAAGAGAGGCTCAGGGTTGTTTTTTTCCCGGAGAGCAGAGCTGAGCACAAAGTGCACGTATCTGTTTTCACTATAATTTTTAAATGCATGTTGATGCTGTATGCTACAGAGCCCTTTCTGTAGGTGTTGGCTATATATTTCCTCAGCACATTTGGCCTTCAGAGTGTCACAGATATGCAGGAATGGTGAAAAAGAATAAGCTAGACACATGGCAATGCTCTTTTTAAAGCCCTATTCATGTTAGTTCTTCATGCCTTCATGTTAGTCATGTCTTCTTCCAGCAAAAAGACAGAAGCAAGCATGCACTGGGCAGTTTATTTCCCCCTTCATGTGCCTGTTCATTAAAACCAGCCAAGCCTTTAAAAATTCTCTAAAACTTATAATGGCAGAGGTAAGAGAAGGGGAAGAGGAAGGGTAGGAAACTCTCTGGGAGAAAAACACCAGTTCTTCACAGCTTCACATGTTCAGCCTCAGTGACATATCAAACTCCTTCATTTATACTTCCAAGCCAGGTAAGTGAGGAGCTGCCATGCAGCAGGCCAGTCTCTGGGCAGCACTGCACTTCAGCTAGTACTGTAACTCCAGTATTGGCTCTAGGAAGGCTGAAAGAACAAATAATATCCTATTTCAAAAAGTGTTTTTTCTCTCACACCTGTGTTCCCCTCCCCAGAACACTCTTCACAACTCTATGAAAGTAAAATGTGGTGATGAAGTATGTTGATCTGGAAAAACTGGAAGCTCTGATTTGCATTATCAGATGTATTAATTTGGTTTTTATTATTTCTGTGCTGAATTAGATATACGTTCGCTCTGTCCTTTTGATTTAAACATATGATTTTTATATACACTAAGGACACATTAGACCACTCTGAAAGCACAGAGGGGCTTTAATATGAGAGTAAATTATTTTTTATACCCACTTTAAGGTCTATTTATTCAAATTGAGCAAAATTCTAACTCTACTGTGAATGAGTGGGAATTCTGCCATTGATTTCAGAGACTCCGGGATTTTGCCCAAGCGCAGTATATAATGATTTATATAGAAGTGGCCAGCAGTCTTTTTTCTAGAAATTGTGATCTAAAGGTGCAAAAATCCCCCAAGACTTGCGCTTTATTCTTTTTATGCGGTACTGGAGAGTTCACTGTTTCCTGCTTAAAAAAAATCAAATAAATTTCAGAGTATTAGCAGATTTTCCATTTGTCCAGGGGGACGTGGGGAAAGGTGGGAGGTGAGGGAATCTTGTTTGCTGCTTGCATCGGTAGGCATTCAGTGTACAACACTGTACAGGAGACAATTTAAAAAAAGAAGTCAAATCTGCCCCATAACATGGTAGAGAAGAGAATGTCTCCCCGGGGTGCCTCTATGCCAGGCTGCAGAGTGCCATCCCTGGGCTCTAACAGATGCCCAGCAGAGAAGTTCCAGGCCCTAAACCTCACCATAGTCTCTTGTGTTAATGAGGACTCTTGATGCAGTTTAAGGTACACTGGTGAGCGGCCCTAAATCAGAGCTCATCCTGCTCAGGAAACATCCCGGCGGCTGCGGAGGCGGGTCTGTTTGCATTCCAGATGTGGTGCCTCCAGCCTGCCTCTGACCAGCATTCATTTCTGCACTCCACAGCTGGTCCATGTAAATGTGCCATATTGCAGCCCATCTGCTCAGAGAGTGCACAGTGGCACATCTCTCTCTGACAGTGGACCATTTTATTGAACGCTATAAATATTGAAATTCATAGGCATGAAGCAGCAGATTTTTAATGTTACTTAGAGAGACATTTGAGCCACAACCTTTGGCAGCAGCACACGCTGCTAGTATTTCAGTACACTGCACGCCATTTGGTTCAGACTCATGAACAACTTTTCCAGAGATTTCATGGCTCTCCAATCCCAGGTAAAATGGAGTACAGACCCTGTGGGATGATATTTAGTGTGAATGTCACCCTGCATACAATGTGCATTTGGGATATGGACTTTCCAGCCCTGTGCTGTGTTAAACCATATGTTAATGTTTTCATACTCAGAAAAGATTAGATCAGGGACCAATAAAGTTTCAAAACTACAAATAATAGGCTAACCAAAATGAAATGTGAGGTATTCCTAAGCCTGAGTGTTGTTTTTTTTTCTCCCAGAGTCTCTGCAGTTTTTGTTTTTTAAATGGAAATGCTGTATTTTGCAGCAAGAAACGGGCACATTCATATTTTATAAGCTAATACATGTAAATTTTGTATTAGAGAGTAAACATCTCTATTAATTTGAAATTCATGGCATCCGATCTGGAGCAGAAGCAAAACACCACTCTGCAGTTTTCTGTTTGTCAAGTAGTCCCTAGTAAGTGTTGAGTGAGTTGTAAAGAGCCAAACCTCAAACTAAGATAAACATATATATTATTTTTGATGGATTTTTTTTCCTCTTGCCAAGCCATCAGTTTCTGCAGAGCATCAGGAACCAGCCTTTTCCCTTTTGGAACCAAAAGGAATTTTTTCATCTACATTAATTAGAGAAGGATCAGGCCCTTAATGAAAGAAACTGCATTAAAAATGGAGAACATATTTGAAATTCTCCAAAATGCTTTGAAAAAAAACATGTTCATTTTTATGTGAGGTGTTGAGCCTGCCATGACATCCACAATGTTTTCCTCTCCTGGAGCTGTTTGGGCAGTAAATAACATCGTGCTGGCCAGGCAGTGGCTCAGGGAGTGAAACAGGGCATTTGCTTTATTTAGAGATGTGGATCCCAGCTCCTGTGACAAGCAGGCTAAAAAGTTTTCTGAGCATGTGAAGTAAAGTGGGGACTGGGGGAAAAAAAACAAAGCAAAAAAGACCTGCTGAGGATATTACCTTGGCACATACATTTCTCAAAACTGCACTGCTTTTTCAGTTCACTTCAGTATCTCTTTTGCAGTTGCTCTATTGTCTTCATTATAATTTAAAAAGAGGCAGGGAAGGCAGCATCTTTAATAGTGAAGTCGTACTGTTTGGACAATAAGCTGTGTCACTGCTCAAGCCAGTCCCCTGGTTTCCAATCAGCAGTGTTATGTAAGGTGGCAGGTTAATAAATGCGACACACTGAAATCATTTGTACCAGATTATCTCTCCTTCCAAACTCTGACAGATGCTAAGTCCAGCTGGTAAAAAAAGTTTATAGGCGAGTTGGATCTGGGGCCTTCACACACTCCACAATGTTGGCTACCAATGCTTGTTTTAATGAGTCACGAATTGCCTGTTTATCTTCTGCTCCCTGCTGTTTCTGCATTTTCTCTTCCAGAACAATCCTAGAAACACATGCTGCTACAGACGCTGGAGCAATGTGTGTAGACATTTGAGCCAAATTATTATAAAGAACTCTTTCTTCTTGGATATTAAAAAAAAAAAAGGCGAGAATTGCACATTGCCTAGCAAATCGTTATCTCAGATGTTCTCTGTGACATGCTCAATATGGCCTACCAGAGAAAGTTGGAGACATTTGAAACCTTAACAACTACACAAAATGACACTGTAATTGGTGGGTTTTGTTGTTCATGTTCTGGCTCTGTGAAAACTGCTCTAAACACTTTGTTTAATGATGTTACATTATGACAACACATGGCTTCTATAGAGCAAGTCATCACATTGAACATGCGACATCACAGGAAGGGGAGTGGGGTCCAGTGGGGCTCAGTGTCCCCTCAGAAAGGGAGGGTGCCCATGCATGCCAGCACACACGTGTGTACATGTGGGGAAAGGGGGAGGCCCAGGGATGATGCACTCCCATAGACAGGCTCCTCTGCACATCCAGGAGAACTGCTGGCTGAGGGGTGCAAGGGGGCACTGACCCTTTGTGATGCAGCAGCTACCATCACCCTCTGACTCTTCTGCTGTTGCAGCTGTAGCCCTCTTATTTGGACAGGCCAGGCTGATTCCACAGAGCACTGCCCTGATATATAGCTGGGCTGCTGGGAGCAGCCATGGTCCAGAGATGACTGTCTCCCAGAGACAGCCAGGCTTCAGAGCAAGAGACTACATGGCATTTCTGTGTGGGTCGTGTTGCCCTGCAATATAATCTGTCATCAGATAGTTAGTTGTCATGATCCTGTTTAAAAGAGATTTCCCTTGTACTCTCTGAAACACTGTGCATGCACGATGCAGGTGCAAGACAGCCCCACGTCCACAGAGATGCCCTGTGCAACTGGACGGAGAGACACAGGTTAACCACGGCCTGAGCCCCTCAGCGTAGGCAAGGGCACTGCTCCTCTCATGCAGTTTGGTGAGATGTTATATTCCTCTGATCCTCCTGTCCAAAGGGATGCAGTGGCAAGGGGTATGTGCAGGAGGGCAATGGCACAGAGTACGCCCAGGAGGGCTGGCTGGGCTTTGGGTAGATTTTTTTGGGGTAGATTCTTGTGGAGCA
This sequence comes from Eulacestoma nigropectus, assembly GCA_013397775.1. Lineage (NCBI taxonomy): Eukaryota > Metazoa > Chordata > Aves > Passeriformes > Eulacestoma > Eulacestoma nigropectus. The sequence continues at coordinate 180,095 of VZTE01000952.1, read as the reverse complement.
GAGGTAGGGATCATTCATCACACCTTACAACCCGGTTCTGTAACACCTCCGTTTTGTCTGTGTGTGCTGAGCACAGAGGGCAAACCACCACGTCTGATGTCTTTTGGGAAAGGGGGACCAATGCTGTGAACCTCGACACAGACTCAGCTTGTTTGGGCGTGCTGGAAACAGCTGGTTGGAGTATCTCCCCAGTGGCACAGGAAACTGTCACTAGCTGTGTCTGTTGCATTTAGCATTGCTTTGCAAGGGGCTACAGCCGCGGCTCCTCCATTTGCAGGTTTTCCAAGGTTTCTTTGTGTGTCAGCTGCCTGACTGAATGGCCTCCCTGACATCCTCAGAAAGAAAACAGTGAGGAACCCATTTTTGCTAGTGCTTCAGATTATTAATAGAATGTTCCAAATTTGTCTATTCTTTGCACATGGGAAACTGTATGGTCATTTGACAGATGTTGAAACTCACTGATTTTATACCCAGCAGCTAGGAGAAACAATGGATGTCATACTCTGTTTAACAAAATATATGCTAGGCAGAGTCCATCCTCTGTGCTAGGAAAGTGAATCTTACTCCTTCCAATCGCTCACTGTCGTGAAGCCGAAGGAACCGCTGTAACGATTTGTTTGCAGCAGTAGCTTTCACCTAAGATGGTCCAGCTCTCCTATATAGCCAAGATGCAGTTATTGCCAATGCTGCCTTACATCTGCCTTCTCTTTCTATCGGGCTGCTTTAGGAATATGCTAATGACAGGAAGAAAACATACATATAAAATATTGCAAGCATCAAGACATGGAAGAAGAAGGTAAATTTGGCTCCCAACCATGAAATCTTATTCTGCAGTTGCCTTCTTAATGGGATCTCTTGAGGTCAGTGGCTTTGAATTCTCCCAATTGTATAGGGTCACTCTGGCAGCATTGACCAAGTAGAAAAGATTCAGCCAGGGGAAACAATGGCAGAAGTCACCCTTTAAATGTCCTGCCTTCTATATCATGCAATTGATTCCAAGGCTCCCCACCACGATGTCACTGTTTGACCAGTTTGCTTTAAAACAGCTTAATTAGCTGAAAGAAAAGCTATGTCTGAGCATGTTTGTGAGAAAAAAACAAAAAGCTCTCGCCTTTCAGAAAGCTCATGCTCTGTCTTGTCGGAAATCTCTGGTTCTGAAATGAAACAACATTCCTTTCATACAGAGTTAAGTCCCTGACAACAAATTTTCCCGGATCAGGGAAACAACCGATCATGCCACATGCTGATGTCGGTGGATCTGGTTTGGTTTGGTTTGGGGGGCTGAGAGCTCTGCACCTCTGTTAACTTCAGAGACACTGCGGGAGGAGATCGTGAGAGGCATACACAGCTCAATGGCTCCTGGTCAGAGAGGCAGTCGAGGCTGACTGCTTCAGTATATCGGTGCCACTTGTGTGTTAACATCCAGGCTGCCAGCTGGAGAGGGTTTGAAAGCACAAGAAGGAGCAACAGAAGCCTTGCAGTGCTTGAAACCAATTTTTCTTGTGGAGTTCTTTGTTTTCCCAAATCTCAGGTGCAAGCAAGTGGATGGGAAGAGAACTGATAGGAGAGGGAAGCAAGGCTCCTGGTGTCTGTTGGGAAGAAAACAAAACCAGAGGTCCCAGTCCTTCCTCTCTGAGTACAACCCATAAAAAGTGATGCTGCCTTGGGGTCTGGAGGCATTGAAATACTCAGCGCAACAAGTGATGCAGCTGCTGAAGTAAAACATACTGAGAGATTGTGCCGCACTGCCTTTGGTTTCCTCTTCTGCTCTCTGAGGTGTAGCATTTGCAGTGAGAACGTCAAAATACAGCCTTTGTCCCACTAATGTTCTCTCCTGCAACCAAATCTCTCCTGAAGGAAAGAACATAAGCACTGAGAGTCTTTGTTTTGTGCTGGTTGTGGCAGCTTGTCGGCATTACCAGGCTGCTGAGCAGCTCTGTGAGAGCTGCCCCTCCTGAGGCATAGAGAGAGGTTTGAGTAATTTGCACATGGCTTTAGGAAGAATCAGGTTCAGAGCTGGATCTACTATGCAAAAAACAAAGGCACGTTCTGTCTGTTCAGTCTATTAATCCACAGTTCTTTCTCAGGCATTTTTGTGTGTGTATTTGCATGGTATGCGTAGCGCCAGGACTGATGGAAAATATGGGAACCCATCATCAGGGGTGCATGGGGGAGTGAGGCACATAATGCCAGTGTTCCATGAAATAATGTGCTTAAAGTATTTATGAATGGGAGTAAAAATTTGTGGAATCAGTCTTAGTGTTGTTTTGACATTAGTGTTATTATAACATTTTGACAGCCTCTCATCCCTGTCATTTATTTTCCTGGGCATTTATAAAAAATTTCGGTCTATTGTAGCTCATTTGTTCATGTCCAGAACAGAAAAAGTATTTTTAAATAATTTTGCTTTCATTTAATGAAGGATTCTGACTGGAAATGAAGTAAAGATACGCATCAATGCTGAATCATAAGCTTTAGTTAAAATATTTTCTATGTGAATGTTTTTTCCAAAAAAACCCACAAACATCTTTTTATTCATGTGCTTATATTTGGAACTATATCCTGCTGAAGATGAGATGTTTATCAGGGGTTTTTTTCTCTTCTCAGCTTTACAGAAAGGTGAACGAAAGGATGATTAAACCAGAAACAAAGTCAGTAATTAGCAGTATAAATCTCTCAGTGATTTCAGTAGGTCACGAAATTAACTGGTACAGGCTTTGGACACATCTGCTCTTTTGGCAAGTGGTGCCCTTCATGAGGCTGCTCATTGGCTCGCACTAACCACACGATGGGTCTCAGGGAACTTATTTGCACTCCCTAAGCTAAACACAGCGCAGCAATGAAACCCAACCATTTCTAAAATGCTGCAGCATGTACCGGGGCTGAGCACTCCTGGTAACCAAGAGGCAGTCTTGCAGGGTTTGGCAGTGCTGTGCCATCATCCTGGGATCCCTGGAGGGAGGGGGAGCATCAGAGTTTGTTATGTGTGGCCAAACACTACTTTGCAAGGCTCAGATTGAGGAAATAGTTTGGAACTTTATGGAAGAAGGACGTGGTTGCCATGCCACAGACTATCAGGAAGGTGGCCATGCCCATAAGCCAGCAAGGAGAGCCCCAGCACCCGAGTTACTGCTCGGTTTTCGTCTTGGCCACAGCTTCAGTCTCCTGATGGCAGAACAGCAGAGAAGTAGGAGCTAAGCACCGGAAATAGGGAAATGGAGGGCAGGGAAAAGGAGGAAACAACAGTTCTGAGTCCTTTCGGCCCCAAAATGTAAGGGAGAAATGGAGTGTTGTATTGCATCAAATCTTGTTGGCTGTAGAGTCAGGCCAGAGGTCAAGTGCCCACTGCAAGCACTTCTCTGGGCTGCTTGTCTCAAACAAAGCCTTCACCTCTCTGCCTGTGGGCAGGCAGGTAAACACAGCAGCAAAAGCTCTCCATCAGACATGTGCTTGCCTTTCTGTAGCTATCCTTGCTGAACTCTTCTGTCCTGAGTTGACTACTCAGCCCACTTTGGAGGGCGGGCACTCTGACCTGCTTTTCCAAGCCACTGCAGGTGGGATCCTGGTCCCTTTTCTCACTATTTCATTTCAACTTAGAATTATGACTGGGCTGTGTCGCAGCACCCAGAAGCAGCAGAACTGTCTGCAACCATCAGAGCAGGAAGGGCTGGTTCTGTCTGGGCTGCCTCCTAATTCATAAAGCAGATTCATCTGGAACCTTGGACATTCTCACATTTGTGTAGAAAACCCAGAATTACATAAATTATGGAATTTGTAACTGTATCTCCAAATACATGTGCTTTGTAGGCAGCAACCTTAGACCTAGGCTGGCTTCCTGTAACTTGGGCAGCCTTCTAGGGAAGACATTGTAGCAGTAAGGGAGCACAAGAGACTCCTGGAAAATCAGCAGTGTTTGCTGCCTTGCTAGTGTCTTTGCAAACCTCTAAGTGCTAAGGCCCTCATTGTAAAGACTGTCTGAGAGAAGCCTGCAGAGCCATTGTGGCACCAATTTTAACTTATTCTAGAAGGAAAAGAAAATGAGAATAGAATCAAAAAGTTCTTCTCTCTGAGAGCTCTCCTAATATTTTACCATTTTGTTTGAGCTCACTTTCTTTCTCTGTCTTTCTCTCTCTCTCTTTCTTTCTTTCTTAGCTGGAATGATGCTGTGAACAGCTACCATTTTTCTGCTTTAGAGTTTAAGCTGTCAGTGTTAGGGAACTTAATGCAAGCTTAGTGTATTTATGCCTCAGTATCTGTATCATGGGCTTTTTTGCTTTATGTAAGTAATGTTTCATTTCATATGTATTTAAAACATGTATTTTTACACTGCTCTTAAAAGCTTTTTGGGTTCAAAATGTAGTTTCCTGGTATGGGAACTTGCCAAGATATTATAGCCAAAGAAGGGGAAATTATTATCCTGAGCCAAATACACTCCTTTATAACAGACGAACTGGGCCTCCAGATCTACTTTGTGTATTTTTTACATGTAAATATCTCCTATTTTTCAGATTTCTCTTTGAATTGTATCAATACAAAATAGTGGGTGATAGCCTTTCAATTCCTGGTTAGCATTTTATTCCACTGGATGGAGGCACTGGATGCTGTACTATATGCCATGAGAATAGTACAGTGTCCATGTGGTCACCAGACTCACCATTGTCCTAACAGTTCTGGTTGTTACTGCACCAGTGAAAGGTACACCCACACCAGTTGACTGATGTGGGTGAAGTTTATTGAATTTCAGCTTCCCAGGGCACAGGGCAGCCAAGCCACAGTGAGCTGGAAGGATTAGTAAGCTGGAGCAGGTGAGAGCTTTCATCAGTGCTGTGGTGAGGAGTTGTGAATGCAGTATTTTGGCTTGAAGTACTCTGAGATGCTCAGTTATGTTTGGGGATTGTATTGTACCATGCAGCATCACTGCTTTAACAATCCCACACTGACTCAGCAGTAGGCTGCTAGCTGGAGTATCATCCAGTTCCCTTTTATAGCCCTGTAATACTCTTAAGGCTCCTCCAAGGGCCTTAAAACAGTAAGAAAGTCCCAGGAAATCCTGTTTTGCTGACAAGCTATAGTGCTGTATTCTTTTGGCCATGCCAGCAAGTCTCAAAAATCACTTGATCACTAAAGAAACACAAGTAGATCTACTGGAAGTGGATTAGAGAGCTCTGTAATAACATGTATTTGGATTATTTTTCTGTCTTGGAGCTCTGGTAAATGAGATCTTAATGGAGCCATTATACCAAAGCCCAGCATTTGTTTCCCAAGGCTATTAGGCACTTTACAGATTTCATCCCCTGGGGAGCAGAGCTGGCTACTTAACCATCTGCAGAGCTGCCGAGACACCCGCCCCTGCTTCTACTGGGCTTGAGGTCGGAGCCCAGAGGGCTGTGGGCTATCACTTAGGTGCCCACTCACTGTTGCTACCAAGTTGCTCTTGACAGTGAGTGTGAGTCCCTAAATGGCCTCTGAGAACACAGTCTTAGAGACACCAACTGCAAACTCCATCTTGTTGCTGTGCCCCTGGGAAGTTTGCACCCTCATCTCCAGCCAGCCCCTGGCTCACGCCGGTGGAAAACTAGAAGCCAGACTGTGTTTTACAGCACCTTGCAGTGCCCACAGCCCCCCTGGGCCCCCACAGAGGTGCAAGGTGCCCTCTCCCACTCTGCCTTTTGGTTCACAAGACCTGGACATGAAGTTGGCGACGGCCTGGGTACGCCCTGCACGGTTCAAAGGGAGGCGGTTCGCAGGGGAGCCCCTTCGCTTTCTCTTGCACCGCAACCATTGTGCGAGTGTCAAAGGAGCATCCCTCTCATCTCTCAGATTGATGGCATCGTCTAGGACTTCCAGCATAGACAAGATAAACTAAAGGCTTCTGCAGACAGGTATGTAACTGTGGAGACAGCAGTGCTGCAGAAGAGGCCTCTGATCAGGGGAGTGTTTGTCCCACAGTCGACTCTCTGGCATAGCGGTCACCTTTGACATGACTTGCTGAATAGGAGTTTGTTTTCTAATTTCCATGGTTCAGCCACAGGCCATGCAAAGTAAATACAAGTAAATGGGCAACAGTGGGTTCAAAGGAACATAAGACAAGTATTTGCCCCCTCGGAAGACAGTTTGGGTAGTGTTCACATGTGAATCAATCTGGTTTGGGTCTTTGAAGTGATTTTGTTTAAGAAGAGTAGGCCAGAGTACTGAAAACTGATGGGGTCAACAAAAGATTGCCCATCTTTTGGGGCATACTCTGGAGGGGAACTGCTGGCATGCCGGTGCAGAGCTGCCAGTGATGCTGCTGTGCAGATGCAAATTCCTTAATCTTTTAATAAGAGAGGCAGGAGGCCTCCCCTGGCATCAGCACTGTGCCTGGACAGCCCAGGAAGGGGATGCTGTCAGGTCAGTGCTTGCTGTCATGTTCTTGTCAGGCCTTTTCCCTTATGCTGACCAGCCTTGCAGACAGATCTCTGAAAGTGACAGTGCTGTGTCATCAGGCATAGGTCAGATCAGTGGGTTTAAGTGACTTCAAGCTGTTCTTAATACATAAAGAGCTTCACTCCCTGCTCGAATGCACTGCTACGAGTTGTCAATCTCTTCCACAATATTCAGGATCAAAATAAACTTACCAGGCAGAAACTGAGACTCATGTCTCAGGAAGTTGTCCTTTTGCAGGTTGCTTGAGTTGCAAAGGGAAGCCTTGGCCAGGGGCTTTTTACAGTTCCACACAGCCCCCAGACTGGCTGTCCTATGAAGGGCTGTTTTTCTTTATTTGTTTGCTGTTGTCCTGGTTTTAAATAAGTGCCTTATTTTTCTGCTGTTGGCTTTGAAGGAAAGAAAGTACCTAGTATCATATCTAATATTTCTTAGAATGTTGCAGAAATACCACCATGTGCTTCCTATCAAAATGTTGTCTGACTGGGAAGTTTGTCTTTTGGAGGCTCTGCCTTTCCCTGGCACCTTAATGCTTTTACCATTATATATAACTTTCTTCCTCCTAGTGCACAGCATATCCCCTTCAGGGAGCTACCTGGTAAGCAACCTGTGTTGTGTTTGATTTGGTCACTGAAATTAAGAGTGTGCTAATCCCATAGAAAAGTAAAGACTATTAGTCAAAAGGAGTGACACCTTTGGGATGAGACAAGATGTGGGTCCCAAGAGTGACTGGTCCGTTATCATTCCACGAAAGATTTCACAGTGCAACATGTAGAGTGACTTCAGCAAAGAGAACAAGTAAACGCATTTCTAACTTGTTTGTCAATAGTGTTTCTTTATTTCCTGTGTTCAGCAGCAGTAGCTAAGTGGAAACTGTGCATATCATTACAGATTTTTAAAGGGTTTTTAAATCTTTTAGAATAAAAGCAATTGCCTAAACATAATGGATCCTTGCTTTAAAATAGGCAAATTCTTCTGAAAGGCTGCAGGTGAGAAAAGTTTCCATAGCTGTTCAACATTGTGCCTTGAAGGCTCATATGGAAAAGTAGAGGCTGGTCAAGGGGAGGTGTGCTGGTTTTGCAATGCAAGGAAACTCAGTATGCAAATAAGCAGGCAAGTGCAGGCAATTTCATAGTGGAGCCCCTGAAATCTTGCTGGAAAAGCCTCGATGTAGCCATTCACTTGTTCACAGTCAGCCTCACTACTGAAAAGCTGCTTCTGAGATGTGGGAAAAGCACTTTGTTGATTTTGAGTTTTTTTTTTTTATTTGGCCATTTTAAAGATGAACATAAAGCTAGTGATACCAATCCTGAAATCCAGCTGCCATCTGAAATCCTGGTAGTGCCTGACTGCGCTTGAAGAAATGGGGCAGGAGCTGATGTAGGCACATCCCTGTAGCTGCTGACACCAGAGACCCAATCTCCCCATGTATGAACCTAACCTTCACTGTATGAGCAGAAAACCAGGTAGGGATAAGCTGGGGGGAGAGATGAGCATCCATGTGGCTTATCCCAGTGAAAATACAGAGCCTTCTCCAAGAGTCTACACTCTGCAAAACTCCCAGGAAGGCTGATTCCCGAGTCTGAGCTTAGCAAACCTGTTCACATATGCACACACATGCAGACACACCTGTATAACATAGACTTCTCCCTGAGGCTCCTCTCACTGCTCAGTAAGTGTGAGTGTGGGATAATGCAGCTGCAACCAGAGGAGAAAGACAAGCAGGAACAAACCAAGTCTCCTTGTGCTGCCTTCTCAGCGGCCAGGGCACAGATGTGTTCTGTCTGCTGTCTCATCCTTTGTTAACTCCATCTCCCACCCCTTTGAACCCCATCAATTGATTACAGAAGAGAGGGCACCAATTATTGCCCCAAGTGATGATCCAATTTCTTGGGACAATAAAGTGCCTGTGTCTTTCTACAGCAGAGTTTGGAGCAACCACTGCTGGTTGGAAAAGTGAAAGAAGTGAAAAAAATTGCAAAAACACCCCCAAGACTTTTTCCCCTTCCCTGACCCACAGGATTGGTTTCCAGCCAGTCCTAACCCCTGCTCATAGGGCCTGTCTTGGACAACCTCCTCTGCAGCCCATCCCCTCTCCCAGCACAGGCCCCTGACATTCCTGACTGAAAGGGCCCAGGAAAAGAAAACAATGGTGAGAGAGAGATACAGCACACAGACTTGGGGGAGAAGACAGCAGAAGAGACCCTGAGGTTACTGCTGAGGTGAGCCCCTTGCCATGTGCTCATTCCTGCAGTGTTTTGCCTCCAGCAACTGCAGACCCCCTCGAGGTGCCCAGAGCTGAATTTACTGTGTGTAGACTATAAATGCTATAAATGGAATTTATTTCCCAATATGGGCAAGAATAATTTTAATTCATAATGGTGAGGGAACTTACCCCATGGCTAATTGCACTGCCCATAGGCCCAGGCTTTGAAGGTGCCCCTTGCCTCTTCTCGTAAAAACAAGTACTGATGCACTGTTAAATAAGATGCCATTTCAGATACTGATGATCTGGCACCAAACCAGGACATCAGACTGGTTTGTCTTATAAAGCAATAATTTTTTCGCATGTCTTCAGACAGGGAGTTATATGAGGATGAGGAAAAAAAGTGAAGATGATTTATCCATTCCGAAACAGCGTTGCAGATACATTGCTGTGACGCTGCTGTACAAAGAAAAAGTCTGTGTAAAGTCCCAGACTTTCCCAGTTGAAGAAGTCCAGTTCCTAAGAAAGATGAGTGGTGCTTACTTATTTTGCTTTTTGCTTTCTCCAGAGGATGGAAAATTGTGAGGAGGGTGTAAGTTTGGTGGAAGCTGGGGTCGCAGGAGTAATGGGAGGGCACAAAGGGTTCATTGTTAGGCCAGCAATCTGTCATGGGAAGGACTGTGAGAGGAGTCTCCAAGGGGCTGGCAATGAAACGCCACTGCTGAGTAGAGGGAGACTTTGCCTCACCTTGGGCTGCCCAGCTCTGCTCCCCAGGCCAGACCACCCGCCAGCAGTGCTGGGGCAGGTTGACCCAGCGCCCTAAATCACAGGCAGAGGCAGAGCAGCACGCAGGGAGAGAGATGTGATTTATAACTATACAGTGCTTCTCTCTTTTGAAAATTAAATGGCATGTTTGAGAAAATAAAAGGATGCTGATGGGAGGGGCTGAGCCCAAGCACGGCCTGTTCAGCCTTCAGGGCTGAGTATACACTGGTTTAAGTACAGCAGTTAAGCCACTGCAGTGGAGGGCAAGAGCTACACCATGAAGGGCACTCTTGATTTTTGTGGGTCTCTGGTGAACTTTCTGTCCTGAAGCCATGGTCACCTATGGAGCAGAGTGCCAGTACTATCAGTGACCCTTCTGTCCCCTGCTACCTGCAGCAAAATGTGGGCAGGGATAACAGCCTGCATCCACCTGCTCTGGCCCTTGGAGTGGTTTTGCTGGCTGCCTGTGGGGACACCAGCTCTTGAGGTTCACCCGTGAAAGAGGCTGAATCAGGTTTTCAGTCTGCAGAAACAAAGCAAGCTTTGAGGTTTTCATCAATACTTGTGCAACTGGATTTTGGTTGCTTGGAAGGAAGCATTTGGTGGTGATTTACTTTGATAAAACACATTTGATCTCTGGGATGGAAAATGAAGTATACATCCCAAAATGAAGGCAAGAAGGCCATGCTGAACCTTGGAGCCCTGCCTGAATGTCCGGGCCACTGTCAACTGTAAAGTAGCATGATTTTGTGGAAGGCAATCCTGCAATGACCGATTTACATCAGCTGAGGATCCAGGCTTTAGTGTCATTAAAGACATAGTAGAAAAAAAAATCTGTTGTAAATGAAGGAAGTCTGGGTAAAAAGTGCCAACAAGTTCGGTCTTTATTCTTTATCAGTGAAGTCTGCACACAATGAAAACATGGACAAGGGAAATTTGCACAGCATTTAACTTAGGTCAAAAAAACAAGTAATTTGTTAAGTGGCAAGGGCACCAACGCGTGCCATGTCACGCTGGATTTTCTTTAAAAATAAAAAAAATAACAAAGTTAAACTTTCAGTCAACCTGAAAATATCTGCTTTTTATGGGGGCAGTGCGGAACGAATGGGACAGCAAATCTTTCTTTGGTTACTCCTTTACAGAGACTGAAAAGCTCTATAGAGACAGTGGGAAAAGAAGGAAAAAGGAGGGGTTGTAGAGAGAAAGGGAAGAGAAAGAAAGAAAGAAAGAAAGAAAGAAAGAAAGAAAGAAAGAAAGAAAGAAAGAAAGAAAGAAAGAAAGAAAGAAAGAAAGAAAGAAAGAAAGAAAGAAAGAAAGAAAGAAAGAAAGAAAGAAAGAAAGAAAGAAAGAAAGAAAGAAAGAAAGAAAGAAAGAAAGAAAGAAAGAAAGAAAGAAAGAAAGAAAGAAAGAAAGAAAGAAAGAAAGAAAGAAAGAAAGAAAGAAAGAAAGAAAGAAAGAAAGAAAGAAAGAAAGAAAGAAAGAAAGAAAGAAAGAAAGAAAGAAAGAAAGAAAGAAAGAAAGAAAGAAAGAAAGAAAGAAAGAAAGAAAGAAAGAAAGAAAGAAAGAAAGAAAGAAAGAAAGAAAGAAAGAAAGAAAGAAAGAAAGAAAGAAAGAAAGAAAGAAAGAAAGAAAGAAAGAAAGAAAGAAAGAAAGAAAGAAAGAAAGAAAGAAAGAAAGAAAGAAAGAAAGAAAGAAAGAAAGAAAGAAAGAAAGAAAGAAAGAAAGAAAGAAAGAAAGAAAGAAAGAAAGAAAGAAAGAAAGAAAGAAAGAAAGAAAGAAAGAAAGAAAGAAAGAAAGAAAGAAAGAAAGAAAGAAAGAAAGAAAGAAAGAAAGAAAGAAAGAAAGAAAGAAAGAAAGAAAGAAAAAGAAAGAAAGAAAGAAGAGAAAAGGAAGAGAAGAGAAGAGAAGAGAAGAGAAGAGAAGAGAAGAGAAGAGAAGAGAAGAGAAGAGAAGAGAAGAGAAGCAAGAGTGGAAAGAAGGGAGGGAGAGTGGAAGGATATGTGTACGAGCTCTGAAGTTGCTAAGACAGTATTATCAAAGGTAGTTAGAAAATATAACAGACGGAGAAAACAAAGCACTTGGACTTCCTGATGCATTTCTTGATGACTAGAGAGGAATCTCTTACAAAAACAGAGACTGAAGGAAAAGACTCTGATCAGGAGATCAGATAGAAGAGGAAATGTGAAATCTTCCCACAAAGGAAAGCAGGAGCTGTCTAGAGAGAGAAGAGGGAAACCCTAATGCCCACGAAGCATAAAAACATACAGGTATAAATTCAATTTCTGAAGTGCCAGGCATTCATTCTCCCTAATTATTCCAGTTTAGCTGATTTGCTCCTGTTTGAAAAGTGTTACAAATGAGCAACTAGTGAACTCTCAGAGAGACTGATGACTGGTCATTGCAAATGTGTTGTTTTACTGAACCCATCAGACCTCATGGAAAAGGTGGAACCATCTAAACAGATTCTCCCATATTTTAGTATTCTTTTTCCCCCTTCTGGTACTATCCCAGAGAAGTGAAAAATTTCTCTTTCCCTTTTAAATATGCATACCCTAATCCTTGTAATTAAAAATCTTGTTCCTGAGCTTTGCATTTCTTCTCTAGTTTTTCAGAATTTTTTCATCTCATCTCCCTCCCTGACAACAGATTCACCAAGCAGCTATTTTTATTTATTTACGTTTTTTAATTCATTGTTCCCCTTCCCTTTCTGAATGCAAATTCAGAAAGCTAAACAGCTCTTATTACCTACCTATTGGAATGTGAAATCCCATTTAATCTGCACTGTTGTCCAGAATCACTCTACCTTAAGATAGCGAGGGTGTATCTCTATTTCAATGTCTGTGCCCATCCTCATCATCTCTGTTTCTATGTACAATATACATATGCACTTTTCCAGTGCTTTTGAAATGCATTTCATATTATGAATTACTGTGCAAAATGAGGAAGTAAAACAACGGTGTTTTGTAGTCTTGCACTGCCTTTTTGTTCACCCTCTGGCACACACAGGAACACACACACACACACAGAGAACTGTGTAGGGAAAGCAGGAATGCAGGCGAGGTTTGACCTTCGGTGTCCACACAATGAGCCGTGGACGATGCAGAAGGTTGGCTGCTTCTATACAGACCTGCTTTTGTGCTCTTGTCCAGGGCTTGATCCTTGGAGCCCTGTGTGCTCAGTAGACGCCAGAGAGATAGATGTGATCTGTTAGCCTCATCCAGTGCCGGCAGCTGAGCCATTTTCACACAGGCAGGCAGGTATGGCAAAGCCTGGGTAACAGATGAGAACCCATGGGGAGCTCTTGACTATGGAGAATGAAAAATCAAAAGAAACCATATTGGACACAGATACAAAAGGAGTCCCCTGTTCCTTTTCTATCCCTCCTTGTTTCTTTTCTCCTCTTCCTTACCAGGCTGTAATGAATGTGGAAAAACAGCTTCCCCCCTCAAAGTATTTGAGGACGTAGATTCCAGATGCTATTCTATGCAAATACTTCCACCCTTCCCTGCCTAGAGCATCCTGAGTTAACCCTTCCGTCTAGCTCTTTGCTGCCTTTCCCTTTCCATGCTGCAATAGGAAAGAAAAAAATACTTAAAAAAAACCCCTTCATCACTATTCTCAAAGGAGACATTTACACCCTAAGTAGTGCATTTGGGCTCAGCACAGCTGGAGGCACAAAGCAGCAGTTAACATATTTCTGGCACTGAAGTTAGTTTGATGTTTTAATCATGTAACATCTTGAAAAAAAGAGGTTACTGTCTAATAGCATTAACATTGAGGTCTTTCTTGAAATCACTAGCATGCCCAGTATCAGACATTTGTCTCAATGAAAACAGGCTGTAGAAGACTTTTAGCATAAATGCATGCAATTTAGAGGAAGTTAAAAGAGTGTACTTAAAGCACAGGAACCTTTAGGACCTGTTCCTTGGACATCTGTGAGTCTTTTGTCTCCCACAGGCAGATTTGCAATCCTTGCTTCACACCAGCCATAATCCAAAATGTTAGGAATTAGAACACTCCTAGTTCTGCTGCTTGTGTATGAGCCTTCTGAAAAACATTTCCATACCCAAAAAGAAAAGAGACCTGTGGAGAGAAACAAGAAAAGCTAAACTAACTGAAATTACTTTTCTTCCAAAGGTAAAGAAAAACCTCTCATAAGATTTTATCTCCTGAGACTCTTCTACCATCTAAAATTGCCTTCATGGGCTTCCTCTTTGTAATCTCTGAACTCTTGGGCAGGTCTGTCTGGATGCATATATGCCAGGATCATCCTAACAGCATGAAGCTTTAGGGTTTAGTTCAGTATGAACTGCAATTTGATTTAGTTCCTCCCTGAAGTTAAAAATGGATCACTTAGTTTTGTTTTGACAGATTGATGGTGAGATTTGAGAGATTATGGTGAGAGAGAGAGAGAGGTCTCAGGTGTGAGCACAGAAGGCTCAAACATTCAGACATTTATTGATAGAAAGACAGATACATTCTCCTCCATCAAATAAATACGCTTTTTGTATGGCTCTCACACACTCTGATTCCCAGCAACAGCCCTCTGCATCTGGTTGTGTGGGAATGAGACACTCATGAGGATGTTTTGTTAGCATTTCATTAGGCTTTCCAGGGTTTCCTTAAATTGCAGGATATATTCTGCTCCATGAAATATGTTTTATCTAATTTGCGGTTGAGATACTACATAGAGATGATGTGGGCTATCTGCATTGATTTGCCCTAGATGTCAAGACCACATCATACTTCTTTATGAACTTTATTTTGATCATACAATTCAAAAGCATCTTAAAATCTGGGGGGATAACCACTTTGGTTGTAACTCTTGCCTTTCCCTTTCCCTTTTCCTTTCCCTTTCCCTCTCCCTTTCCCTCTACTTTTCTTCTAAAACCCCATGCATTTGGGGGTGAGGTAGGTGGTTGTGTATGTGACTTTGCCTCTATATGTGGTAATATGTGCCAGAGTTTGCTAGCATTTAAATTTCCTCTACGAACTGTGTTTTAACAGAGAGGAGTTATTTCTCTGTGTGCCTTGCTCATCTCAACTTTGAATGCTCCAAATGAGAACTTATTATGCTACCTGGCAATCTGTGACTGCCATGCTAAAGCTTCTGTATCTCAAAACAGCTTCCCTATGCTCTCCATACCTCCATTTGGTGTCCAGGCTCCCTGCCTTGGGATATGTGTCCTTCCAGGCTGCAGCTTCTTTCCCTTCAGAGGCTCTCTGTTGTGTTCTTTCTGATATGGATTTGGGATTTAGCTTATGATGGTTCTTGACCTTCTGAAAATCTCCTAAACTTAGAAGTTATTCAGCCCCTAATGCTGCCTTCAGACCAGTAGGAAAGCTGTCTCCAACAGGCTTCACTGCGGAGCTTACCACAGCAAGATCTTTCCTGGCTGTGCTACTGTCTAGCAACAAACATAAAAAATCTCAGACACTGACCTTGGAACTTGGCAGAAGTCATCACAAAAAACTCATAATTAAAAGAAAAAGTCACTCACCGTACTCAGGTGATAAACAGGGGGACCACCAAATCGTATGGCATGTGGACTCTGTGTTTCAGATGCTGCTACAGCAAACATGGGTGGGTCAATAAGTAAAGTAGAACTTAAGAAGGATGTATGAAAAACACTGAAAAGAGACACATGAGAAAATTTCTATCGTCTTTGAAAAGACGTGCATTTTCATGAACAAAAACAGAGCTTCACAGCTTTTCCAAAGTGCATGAACTAGAGGTTCCCCAGCCTGAGAGTGGGCCAGGGCACAGATATTTAATGTGCCTAAAAGGCAGTGTTGTTCCTCTGAAATGAGATCTATTGGCCCTAAATACAAAGTAGTACATATAAGAGGCTTTTCTGGAACCCTGTTTAGGGAAGAAGGTTGTTGAAACCTTCTACTTTTCGGAGTGCTTCAGTTTTTAGGAATTAGCAATTCAAAGCTACAAAAACGGTCCAGTATATACCATATTTGAATGTGTCAACATCATAAAAGATAATGGAGAGTTTCTTGATCTAATATAGTCAGATTTTCCATATGGCCTGGCATAAAATGCTATGAAAGAATCTGAGAGTTAGGAATGAAAAATATTGCAAGACAGAAAACAAAGAATAAATGTCATTTTGTCATTCCCACACAAGCTAATGATGGTGTCTCCCAAGGTTACGCACGTTATGTTTCATGTTGCCAAGCCACTTGGGCAAACACTGGTGCTGGGACTAAACAAGCTAACATATCTCATAAGATCTGATCAATTCAATTTGGAAAAAAATCTGAGAAAGATAAATTATGTCAATATTCTGTTTGAATGATTGGGAAATGAAATATGCGTCTTGCGTTAGAAAATATTTTCTTTTAAAAAATAAAGATTGTCTTCAAATGCTATATTGTTCTCTATTAAGCCTTATCATTACAAAAAAAATCTGTAATTGAAACAGTTTGGGTAGATAAAGAATTTTAGATGAGCCAAATGATTCTTCTTCTGTAATTTTCCTTTGTAGATGATTTCAAAATAAAAGCCCATTCAAGATAGCCTATAGCATGTTGGCTAAAGAACTGTGGTGGTAAGAATTGAAAAGTTTATTAAAGGAAAAAAATATTAGACATAGTAGAAGAAAAATAACAACGTGTTACTATAGTCAATTAAACAGTATTAAGGTGCAATGAAAAATTGACAGGAATAATACTGAGACCAGTGTTGGGTCCTGTTTTTATAACAAAACAGATAACAAGGAGCTAAAGAAGTCTGGATTGCCTGATTTAGAAAGGCAATTGATCCCAATCACCCATAATAGATTAGAGTTGGTGTGTAATCTGACGAGTTATTTCTAGAGTGGCAGAGCCAAAGGAAGTATCTCTAGTGAAACCTGCCTTAGAGGGAACCTGCTTCAGAGAGACAGCATGACATGACTTTGAACAATGGCTGTGATTTGAGGATTTGTGTATTAGGAACCCCTGATGCTATTTTGTAGGCTGCTGGGAGGGGGCAGGTCTGATGGAGGGAGGAACTGGTTTATGAAGAAGTGAGATTGGTTCACTAATGAAAAGCAAATCAGACGATGGAGGAGGACATTACCAACTTGTTCAGACACTAAGATGTTTGCCCATGTGACCCAGCATTTTGGTCCTCCCTTGGTCCCTGGCACCATCTCAGACCAGCTGTGCCTGCCAGTGCTGCCATCTTGATGGCTTTGGTAAGTGTTGAGTACACTCCAAAACAAAATGCAGCACTGGTAGATTTAAAATGAAAGATTGGTTTACTTATATATTTTACTATTGACAGCTCACTTCTTTTTTTCCCTTTCCTGTCTATAATTTCTCTGCAGAATTATCGATTTTATATTGTCACATTAACCTCTACATATAAAGTCCAGGAAATGTATCCCTTCATGATCTGGTGGCTGAAAACAACTGCAACTTCATGTTAGATTCACCTGCTGAGCAAATTCCCTTTCTAAATCTGCACAACAGCAGCACCAAAAAGGTCTTGGAACTCCTCAGCATAGGGCAGTTTAATTACAGGCTTGGGATTAATTATAAGTAAGAAAAAAAATTTAAATGTTCCATTTAGGAAACATGAGGCCTCCCTTTTTGCTTCATAGGCGTGTTTAGGAAGGGTTCTGATTTAACACCCAAACAAGGAGGAGTCATTGTCAGTGTTGTGCTGTCACATAAAGGGTCGCTGCCTTCATTAGTCCAGCAATAGCCCAAACTACTGCACAACCAAAGCGCATTCAGAGCTTGATATAAGCTTTGTGTAAGATTAGTAAGGTTTTCCCGGTTTTCCATATTTTATGTCTAGTTCAGAGCAAGCTGGGGTCCCATGCATGCAGGTTGACTTGTCCCATGACTTAAAGAAGAAAAAAAGCAGTTATGGGAGATCGTTGTTCCCAGTTCTGCAAAGTACACATGGAAGATCGTGTCCTGAACAGTGCAACTCATGTCCTGCATGGTGTCATCTTTGGGCTGGGCAAATTAATTTAATTTCACTCAGAACCCATACATTGCCGTTATTATTTATGGCATTTTGATCTGAACTTCCCCACCAGTCTATCAGCATTAAAGAAATGGTTTCTCATCATTATGGTGCCTTATGACAAGAAGGGTGGTGCTGAAGTGGCTGACATCACCTCTCCTTGCTCTGCAACGTAAGAGGTCATTTACCTATCATATTCATTCTCCTGGAAAAAATATAACCAGCAGCTCCCATTCCAGCCTGTTTTGGGAGTTCTTCCTTACCCAGGTTGTATTCTGAGCATGAACTGGATAAACTCAATCAATGCAAAAAAGGCTCATTGATGTCAAACTGGCAGTTCCTAGTCCCAGATGTGTCATGCTCAGTTAGTGAATAACAGAGTGTCAAATAAAGCAATAAATCTTCTTACTTGCTCTCTGCTATGCAGGGCTGTCATGAGAACACACTCACATGCTCACTAATTCTGTGTGATGAGTGAGCCTGGCTGCATCCCCATAATTTCCAGAGGCCAGCAGAGAGGTGCAAACATTGAGCTGGGATGAGCCCTGGATCAGTGTCCCTTTCTCAGCACTTTGAGGCCACAGTTGGAAATCTGACAGCAATATACCATGGAAACACTGTCAATTTTAAGCTGGATTTCAGCAAGTCTGTTTGTGGTGCAAGGTAGTGCCTAGAGCAAGAAGGAATCATACAGACGGGCTGTGTGTTTGCTAAATAATTGACATTGTTCTCACTTAGCAAACATTCATGCTGGGGAACACTATGGAGTGCTCTGGGCAAAGGGTAGTGACAGACAGGGCTCGGATAGGAACTCCAGTATGGATCACACTGAGTCCCTCAAACATGTTTGGATGAGCCCTACTGAAAGAAAAGTAAACTCAATATTTGGAGCCAATAAATCTTTGAGGGAGGATTGTGTTGAATCCCTGGCTAAGAAAGCTGAGCCTATAGGACTGTTAGGCAAAAGCCACTGACTGACAACAGACAAAAGGGCTGCCTAAGAGGTCCCTGGGTAAAAGTACAAGAGCAAGGAGTCAAATACCTTAGGGACATTTCAGTGGGAAGGCAAAACCCCAACAGGTTGTTGCACATTTGGTATCACTGCCACATGGCGATGACCCCCAGTTGATAGTGGACTGCCTGACTCTGACTGATGTCAATTTCTGTTATTCAGACTCCAAAACTGGTTGTGTTAGCACTGACAGTTGAGAGACTTCAAAAAACTCTTACATCATGCAAGGACACTGGGTATCAGAGCTGGAACCCATTAAAAAATTAGACCATAATGTGTAGGCAGAGGTTCATGTAGATAAATCAACATAAACATCATCAAAAAGCAAAACTTGAGTTTTAATAATTGCTGTTTGCTTAAGCCCCTTGTTGCAGTGGGTTTTGCCTGTGTCCATGCCTGTGTATGGTAGCTGAGCTATGCTCTATGTATTTCAGTGAAGAATGACAGACTTGTCCTACATTATACTCAGCTCCTCTATTCAGTTTGGGTAAATTATGCTGCAGACTCACCATCTTCTTTTTTCTGTTGTCTAAGCCCTAAGTCAATCTAACACTGGGGTGTACTTGAGAAAAGAAGCGATGCTGGAGGCAGAGAAGGAACATAGTTTTTGAGTTACCTGGAGCTGGTCAACACTAAATGTCTCTGAGGACCCAGAACTACCACTGGCATGAAGTGTCAGTGCTTGAAAGTAAATACTAATAATTAACAAGATAAAACCAGGCTGCACAAGTATTTTGCTTTCAAATAGTTACTGCAGCTTCCATCCACAAAAGCACTTGATTCTATGCCTCATTTTAAAGCTTCATTTTAAAAACTAATTTAACAGGACGTCGGTACATGCACTTAAGCTGGAACAGAAGATGGAACCCTGCTGGGCAGGGCTGGGCACAACTGCACTCTTCAGCCAGCACCACTGGTGTTGGAGAGCTTGGGCAGCCTGATGCTCACTTGTGATGTGCCTGGAAGATTGTGGGGGCATTCTGCTGTTAATGACAGCACAAGAAGAAGGGAGACAACAAGGCAACCCTGAAAGACTTAGGTTTGTCCCTGGAAGCATTTACAACTTGGCTATCTCTCCTAACTCAAATATTCTGTCACTTTAAAGGAGGTAAAGGGGGAAAATAGAGGGGAAAAAATGAGGAAATGCAGCAAAGGCTTTGATTTGTCTGTGGCATAAAACTGGATTATAATGTCATTTGCTAACTGACAGATCATTTAGTGTCCTGGAAGAGTCTGTTTTCACACCGCTGAAGCTCTCACAGGGGAATTCTGTGTGGGCTCCTTATTGTCAGAGCTATTTTTCACCCAATTTGTTTCCAAATGATGTCTAACCTGAGGTCTTCCCACTGAGAGAGATTTAAGCAATGATTAATGAGAAGTGTTTTGCCAGACCCACCTGGGGAATGGCCCATCTGCGAACTCAGGTAAGATAGAACTGCCTACAAGGCACTGGCTTGTGAATGGCAGGCAGCTTCCCATGGCTTGAGGCACAGCTCACAGCAAAGGCAAGGTGTACTCTGTTTGCGTCTCAGTGATTCATAAAAGGACTGGAGATAAATGTCACTCACTCTACCATTAACATCTAGTTTGAAGAAACAACCTCCCTCTCTGGGGACTGATCCCCTTTCTGTTCCATATTCAATCATATTATGCATTCAGTATATGTACCTGGGATACATTTGAAGTGGCCTGAGATTGTCAGACGTGCAAAGTCTATTTAAAGATAGCAAGTTAAAGCAGGCACAGCTACACATGACTACCTGGCTTTCAAATACTTTCCTTATTTGAGCTACAAGCTCTTGTCCCTTCCTTTCAGTGGTGGCTCTGCATGGAGCTGCTCATTCACCTCTACCTACCCTAGGCAGCATGGTAAATCAAGTGGGAAAACAGTGATTTTTAGTCTACATTAATTTTATCAATTGGACAGTTTTGTTCTGCCAGAAAACCCAATTATGCCTCACCTCCAAAACACAGATGTTTTCAGATTTCAGTTACGTGTAGATGGGACAACCTTATCTTTTACTTTCCTGAGAGACTTCTCTCGTGCATAACATTGCTAATAGTGAACGTGAATTTCTTGGTAGCTGCCTAAAATGATCATTAAAATGCTCACATAAAAGTGAAGAAGCCCTGAAAATTTGGTTTCTCTCTGTATTTATGAGGCTGAAATCTGAACATATTTCTTACAGAATAATTCCCCTCCCCTGATTTATGTGGAAGCTCCAGGCTCAGTTATCATCTGGAAATACATTCCTATACAGTCTGTGTCATTTAAATGCAGCATCCTACTGTCCCGTCTGTCAAGACCAAAACATAATGGGTCCAACTGTCTATGAATAAAACAGATTGTTTGTAGGGAATATTTAGAGCTGATAAAGAGCAAGAGTTTATATTGGCAAAAGCCGTCCTTCTTGTAAATAGCTAGAGGCTCCCGACATCCCCTGACTTTCAGCAGCATTTATTCTGTTGAATGTGGATCAAAAACATTCCTCACTCAAAGCTTGGCAAGATGAGTTTGACAACGGTTTTCTAACCAACTGTTGTGACACCAGCAGTGCATTTTGCCTGAAATTTCACCTGCAAAGCAATGTCCCACTTTCTTTAACTACTTCTCATGCCAACAACATGTTTACCATGATTTAGATGTCCATTATACGCATGAACGACTTGTCTACATAATTTCATCAAAAAAATGAACCCTCATAAGTGGCACAGATGCTGGTATGATGGTAATCAAATTAGTTTTTGGACAGGTTTATGGCCACTTGCTGTCAGTTAAGCTCTCTTTGGCTATCTTCACTCCTAATACAGTTTTGATGGTGATTAATGGCTCCATTAATACCCTGTTTGTGCTGTGATAGACACCACATTATGGTCTTGTTTGCTGACCACAGCTGAGCATGTATTTTTGTAAACTCAGTTCTGAAGAAAATATTAATCATATTTAATATGTCACTGTTACGTATTGCCAGGCAGAGGTCACAGAGGGAGATCTTGCCCTTCTACTTTCCTCACTGCAGATGAGCTTCTGGGCTGCTAAGAGAAGCAGAAGACCCATGAACAATGTGTTTGGACTAAATGTTCATCAAGTTTCCTCATGCTGAGAACATGCCAAGGATCTCATTACAATGGTTTTTCTTGTCTGTGCTGCCATGCTGCTTATCCTCCTTTTCTTTCTTGCATCCCAACTTAATTTCTTTGTCTTGAGATCCAGGAAAGACGGCTTGGGTTTTTTCCAGGGGGTTGATTTGTTGGGGCTTTTCTTTTGGTGGTTTGGTTTTTTCCCCTTTTCTAGATCTGTTCTCTTGCTGCTCATTTTAACATTCTCTTCTCAATTCTTTCCCTTTCACTGGCTTTTCTGAGCCGTTCACAATCAACAAGTGAGTCTGGTCAAACCATTTTTAGCTCATTTTTGTCTATTTCCACTCTGCCACTCACTCTGTGGAAACAGGGTAGAAACTGATATTTAATTTGGAGTATATAACATAATAAGTTGTTGGTTAGAGTAGTGATGGACAAGTTACACCTGGAAGGCGACTGTGAAAGGTAGAAATTGCTACTGAATTTCCCATCCTACATGCTGGGACTCAGTGCAAGAGCAATGTCTGGGTGAAGTTCTGATATTAAAAAGCTGTAGCTATTTTTTAACCCAAGTGTCATTGTGGAACAGACATTCTCTGGAAACAGTGCGGTAGACCCTGGCATTTTGCCATTCACCCTCAGATCCCTGCCTACCCACAGAAGCACACGTGTACTCTCAAACTATCTGCTTGCAAATGAAATAGTGCATAGCTCTGGAACAAACCCACAAGCTTCTTTTTTTCAGTCAGTGAGGAACAGAAGGAAATCTAGGTCCCTGCAAAGAGGCAAATGAAATAATTAGAGGTATTTGCACTAATTCTTTTAAGTAGTTGAAGAAATATGTGTGCGTGTGTGTGTGTTTTGGTTGTTGGGGCTTTCTTTTGTTTTCCTCCTGTAATTATGCCTAGTTTCTTTCCAGCCATATTTGATTTTTATGTTCATCTGTGCACTTGCCTAAACCCCACCCACTTGCTCCTCTGCAAATATTTATTATGCAAATGGTTTGTTTTGAACTGAGTGATCTGAGCAGCTGCCCAATTCTGCATAACTGTTCTTTAGGAAAATTGCAGACTAGCTGGGTAACATATTATTGAACTAGTTAAATAGTTATGATTAGTGTTGAATTGCTATAAATGCTCCTTGTAGAGTTCTGTTTTCCAACAGTGATGTTTAGACTTTTTCTGCCTACAGTTACCTCAAATCATATCCCACTCTTGGGCCAGCACCTGTGATTCTCTAGCTCTTTTCCTGGAAATAATGGCTGTCCCCACTTTCTTTAAATCCAATAAATTTTCTGGAATATCCCTTTCTAGAGTCAACCAGGGTCCCATTGGCCACTAAAATAGTTTTGAACTTTTATTGACTTTATCTCTGATAATGAAAACTTTATTAAAAGCTGTTACCAAATGTCCCTTCCTCTACAAATTCTGAATCCTGTCCCACATGCTTCATTTTCTGATGAGTCCAGGAGAAAAAACATGGAAAAAATAGAGAACTTCTATGCTTGGAAGAGTCAGAATTGAGGGGTGTGATGGGACAGCTTTCACAGCACAGCCATCTAGGTGGAGCACCAGAAAGTCTCCAGATAAGGCAGTCGGGAAGGGAGAGATACTAAAGTCATGCAGAGATGACTCATTTCATTTGCTCATATTAAAGGTTACCTAAGAGATGGCTGAATCTCTTTTGCATACAAACACACAGATCTGCATATACTCAAATATGCATACACATGCAGAGACACACACATGCTTGTGCACGTGTACTTACATATAAACATACACAGTTTCTGCTAGACAGCTACCTCACGGGCTTTCTTGGACCTCTCTGTCACCCGATTCCCCTTTCCTTTGTTCATCCTCAGCTTTTGCTAAGGCAGTCACGATCTTCCTGGTTTTTTTCTAAGTGCTACATAAAACCGCAGCTCCAGAAAATATCCTCCAGTTTGTCTGATACAGCACTGTTATGAATCAGGGGAAATAACCAGAAGCCAAAGTTATGTCACAGGCCATTCTTCGTTATCCTGCTACATTGGTGGTTCTCCCTGTTTATTACCTGCCATGCACAGACCTGTCACAAGACCTTGGCATGATTTCTTAACTTGTTTGTTTAAAAAGTGAGAGATCTTGTTCTCCCTTTCTGCAATGAGGTTCCCTTCCCCCTTTTTATCCCTTGGCCCTAAAATGGATATTTTTAATGTGTTGTAAAATCACTTCTTTCGCATAAGAACAAAAATTTTTCAGTCTATTACAGTCTCAGCTATGAAAACCACTGTTGTTTCAGTGAAATAATAAGTATCGATATATCCTTTGAGAGTTAAATCTAAACAGGCCATATGTGTATAAATATAATGGAAAAAAAGGCTTTTGTGAAATTTTAATTAAGTCATTGAGTACAACCAACATTTAACCATTTCTGAATAATTCCCTTTGGGCCAGATCCTGCTCATAACAAATAACAAAAACACCAAGAGTTCAGAATTCACAGTTTCT
The DNA here is from genome assembly GCA_013397775.1 of Eulacestoma nigropectus. NCBI lineage: Eukaryota > Metazoa > Chordata > Aves > Passeriformes > Eulacestoma > Eulacestoma nigropectus. Next base: position 156,147 of record VZTE01000952.1, on the reverse strand, counting down.
GTATGAATATATAAATTAGCTTACCTTACTTTATTCATATATTTCTTGGTCACTACAATTACTTCTTTTCTTATCTTTCAATGGAGAGATTATATGTGTTACATGTACACATACAGTGCAGACATAGATGCACACAAATGGTCACACATATATTTACATACTTCTACTCATAAACTCCTTTATAAAAAAATCATTAAACTCATATTTGCTGACTACTTTTGTCACCCCCATGTTGAAAGACTGGCTGATTGTTTTTTGCCACTCCTGCATATAATATGGGACAAGGAAGAATCTGCATCCCCATCTACCTTGGATGTCCAAGATGACAGTATAAGGAATCCCTGGCACTGTTATCTTTGCCAAAAGCCAGTGAGATGCTTTACATGAAACAGTTCAGAATCTGCCTAATGTCTCCACAGCTTTCTGTTTCACACACGCCCATGCACATACACACACAAGGTAGCTTTGTGGGAAGGGAGGTTTTCAGTGTTATTTTAGGAGGATGGGATGAGAAAAAAGAAAAACAGTCAACAATTCACACCAGACCAAAACTGGCTGTGGGTGTTTTGAGTCCTCAGAGAAAATGTGTTTCTGCCCAGTGACACCAAAATCCAGCGGTCTCACTGCATGTGGCTGTGCTGGAAACAGGCACTGCTGGTGGTGCACACCAGCCATCCCCATGCTGGCTTTACTGGTGAGCTCTGCAGTCCTGCATTCTGAACCCACATGGCACACCTCTACCTGACTCACCACACACATCTGTGGTCTCACCATGGGAGGCTCCTAGGTTCATGCAATGGAAGATGGAATAGAAGCATTCGATGGTTTGGTTTGACCCCTGCTCCCAGGCTCTCATATTTCACCCAGTCATTCTTCTACTCGACCGAATGACTGTGTCTGGGTTGGGCACAGCTCTTGTTTGGCTACAGCTTAGTCATTATCCAATGTCATAGAGGGCCACTTAAAATTTAAGAGACAAAAATCTTCTTGTCTAGGATACAGATTTAGCAATACATGGAGAAACAGGCATCCAAATTACCACTGCTGGCTGTCACTTTAAAATCAGGCCTTCATGAGCATGCAAATAAAGGGCCAATAAAGACATGCAGATAAAAACTCGCAAGATCTTTGAAGGGTATGTGTCAGTTCTGAAGGAAAGAGCTGTAACAGGTGAGCATGCCATGAACTTTTCAACCAACTTCATTTAAAGACTGGTCAATTTTTCTCACTAAAACAGCTTTTGAATAGAAAACCGCTGTTTTTGACTAAATATTTGTGAGAAGTGTTTTATTTTCCTAGAATATGTCCAGGTTTTAATAAAACCTTTTGCATTAACACAGACTAATTTTTAGGCCTCAAAACTCAGTTTCCCAGAGGAAAAGAAATCAAAATGAATTCTATGAGATTCAGTAAATAAATAATTTATACTAAGTTATTTTATTAAGACTGATCTCTCCTCTACCTTGAACTACATGAACTACACAGAGTCCATTTAAAAGCAGAATAATTCAGTAATCCATTTAACATCCTAGTGCCTTTGCTGTTATTCTGACACACCCTTTGATCATCTTTTTGTAGAATGGAAGAGATACAAAACACTGTTATATAACCCCCTTTTTCTCCCTTCTTGCATCCAAACTCCAGTGTTTGCCAGAGGCTGTTCCAGTACCTTGATACCATTTTAGCCTCTCAGATGCATTACTGTGCTGTGTTATTTTCTCAGTTGTACTCGTGTTCATTGTGCAGGAAATCCTTCATCTGACTGAAGTTTCTAGCTCACCAGGTTAGTGTGAGACCAGCAGGCTTCACGGAACAGCACAGCTCATGAGATTTCACAAGAGGCAATGGGGAAATATTTACTCTGTTTGCCATTCACTCTGCTGTGACCTAACCCAGAGGAGGGGTGCAGCCTTACTGTGGACTTCAATGCAGGCTGGAAATAGCACACCTAGGACAGGACACCGACTCGGCTTCTGCTTGAGAACAAGACATGGCTAGTCTATGGCTATGAATGTTATGGAAAAAATAAGTCTGTAGCTCTCTTTGCTTCAATTTTGCACATTCACAGGCTGTGGCAGGTCGTGTTTTTGCTCCGCATCACTAACCAGATTTTCTTGTTCTGGCAGGAGGAAAAATCATAATTACGAGTCTTTAGAAGACAAGAATAATCTTCAAAGAGTTAAAGCACCATTATACCTACTGCTGAGGGTGGTGATATTGTTTGTCTGGCCATTTAAAACCATTTTTTCAGATTGTGTCAAAGTAAAATAGTTTTCTATGATGAAACACATTGTAAATGGATGGTGGGGCTGGGGGGAGCTGGAAGAAAGAGGAATCAAATTACATTTGGAAACAAAAGCTTTAACTTCTGGCAACTAGACAATTAGTTTTTCTTTCTGTTGTTGGTCCTCGTGGTTTCATCTGTAATATGTATGGTGATTGTTTGCAGCCTGGCAACAGTGTGAAGTTGTGGGGGGGAGGGAAATCTCTAGCCCTTGTTAGCGGCGATCCAAACTTCAAAGGCTTTGGGGACATTGAGCAGACAGGTTTCAGCCGCCTTTAAGGCAGACATGCGAACAAAAGGGCTCCTGCCATTGCTGTGGAGCAGAGGTGACTTTTGGGCCCATTTTTGTTGTTGTTTTAATTTTATCAGGAGTGGGGGGGAAGAAAGCTCCTGGCACCAGGGACGATGCTTTCTGCCCATGACTGCGTGCCCTTCTCCTTTCCGTGTCAGAAGCAGATATGGGCATTTATGGCCCCATAAATCACGGGCTAAACCATACATGAGCAGCTGGTACATGTGCTAATAACTATAATTATTAATCATGTCGATTTCACACCCTTCAAATTTCCGCGCGGGGCTTTCTGCCGGAGAGGCAGCCCCGGCGCCTTGAGCTGCTTATGGTATGAAAATATGATGAGCTGATGGTCTTTGATGATTGTCCTATGACAGTATTGATCTCCCTACAATTGGGTTTGTGGGGTATCGCTACCCAACAAAAGTGGCTCTCCTCGCCTCCTGGTATATATCATTGTCACACATGCCCCATTGTTATCGAGGGGAGTGAATTACTTTCAGTATTCGTCCCAGTCTTTAGCTACTAGGTCACCATTATTCTAGCCTTATGTCAGTGTGGGGACATTTACTTTGATGTTTTCTTTTGTATCTTTCTTAGGGTGAAAGCATTTGGCTACATAGAGCTGCTCAAAAAAAAAAAAAGGAAAA